>PVKS010016957.1:0-43123 GCA_004027875.1 Aplodontia rufa
ATAGCCTAGCAATAGTAAATTGTGCTGCTATGAACATCGATATTGCTGTGTCACTATAATGTGCTGATTCTAAATCCCCTGGAAAGATTCCCAGGAGTGGAATAGCAGGGTCGTATGGTGGAGTCATCCCTAATTTTTTAAGGATTCTCCATACTGCTTTCCAGAGGGGCTGTACCAGTTTGCAGCTCCACCAACAGTGCGTTAGTGTGCCTATCTCTCCACATCCCCTCCAGCATCTATTGTTGTTTATTTTCTTCATCTTTGCCATTCTGACTGGTGTAAGGTGATATCTTAATGTGGTTTTCATTTGCATTTCTCTGATTACTAATGATTAGGGATAAAAATAGGAAGAGAGGAAGTCAAACTCTCTCTGTTTGCTGATGACATGATCCTGTATCTAGAAGATCCAAAAAACTCCATCAATAAACTGCTCGAACTCATAAGTAGATTTAGCAAAGTGGCAGGATACAAGATCAACACGCATAAATCAATAGCTTTCCTTTATACCAATATTAACAGGACTGAAGAAGAAGTCAGGAATTCAGTTCCTTTCAAGATAGCTTCAAAAAAAATAAAATACTTGGGAATTAACCTAACAAGGGAAATCAAAGATCTCTTCAATGAAAACTTTCGAACATTGAAGAACGAAATCCAAGATGACCTAAGAAGATGGAAAGACGTCCCATGCTCTTGGATAGGCAAAATTAATATAATAAAAATGGCCATTCTGCCAAAAGCTTTATATAGATTTAATGCTATCCCTATAAAGATACCTATGTCATTCTTTAAAGACATAGAAAAAGCAATTCTCAAATTCATTTGGAACAACAAGAAACCAAGAATTGCCAAAGCACCACTAAGCAAGAAAGATGAAACAGGTGGTTTTGCCATTCCAGATCTAAAACTATACTATAGAGCCATAGTAACAAAGACAGCATGGTACTGGTATCAAGACAGGCAAGAAGACCAATGGAATAGAATAGAAGACCCTGAAACAAATCCTCAAATCTTTAAACATCTGATTTTTGACAAAGGGGGACAAAACATTACATGGAGGAATGACAGCCTCTTCAACAAATGGTGCTGCACAAACTGGTCATCCACCTGCAGAAAGTTGAAATTAGACCCATATCTTTCTCCTTGCACAAGAATCAAATCAAAATGGATCAAGGAGCTTGGTATTAAACCAGCTACATTGAAACTGATAGAAGACAAAATTGGGCCAACACTTCAACATTTGGGAGTAGGCAAAGACTTTCTCAACAGGTCTCTGAAAGTGAAGGAAGTAAAGTCAAAAATCAGTGAATGGGATACCATAAAGCTAAAAAGCTTTTGTACTGCCAAGGAAACAATCAAAAGAGTCAAGAGGTTTCCTACAGAAATGGAGAGTATCATGGACTACGATTCCTCAGAGAAGGGTCTCATATCCTGAATCTATAAAATCCTCAAAAATGTCAGCTACAAAAACACCAACAGCCCAATTGATAAATGGGCCAAAGAGCTAAATAGAGACTTCTCTCCAGAGGACATTGATCAAGCCAATGAATACATGAGAAAGTGCTCTAAATCATTAGTAATCAGAGAAATGCAAATGAAAACCACATTAAGATATCACCTTACACCGGTCTATTATTTTTTAATCTGCATTTATTTCTGAAGTTTTGTCCTCCTTGCCATGATACAGGTTAGCCCCAGGTGCTCTGTTCAGTTTGCCAAGTTCATTGCTTGTGCTTGCTCATCATTTCATATAAATCACTTCTGCTACCCAATCAATCATGTAATTTTATCAAGTCTGTTTGAAAAGTAGCCTCATATGTCTCCCTTTCCTATTACCACCTTTGCTCAGGCCTCTTCCAACAGGATCCTGACATAGTCGTCTAATTAGTTGGTTTCTTCACCTCTACTTTCACCCCTATTGCTGCTAATTTTCTAACAGTAACATAAAGTTTCTCATTCTTGTGGTTAAATTTTTCTTTGATGACCAGTTGCATTCTTTGGAATGCAATCAGATAAAATCCAAATTATTTCGTAGGAGGTAATGATGTCTTAGCTTGAGTTCTTGTAGAAGCCAACCCTAAATCAAAGACACAAGTGCATATCAGTTCTTGGTGAGTCAATTCTAGGAAACAACAACAGGACAAAGGAAAAATGTAAGAGGGTGAGATATCAATGACAAGGTGTGTTCTAATCCTAACTCTCTGGGGCCCTTTATAGAAAATGTACCTCTTAGTTATGTCATACGGTGGGCAACCACCAGGGTCAATTATTGGTTGTGGGCTAGTCCTTTGACAGATGTGCATTCTCTAGCATTTCTGACTGCCTCAGCTGTAGGCAGAGCAGAGTTCAGAAGGCAAAACCATTGGGCAAGAGTTTCAGAAGTGGATAATTTGAAATTTGGCCTGCAGCCATAAGACTCCAAGTAATGAGAAGATACTGGAAGGGAAAAGAGAGGGAATACTCTTTGGAGGTGGGGGTGCGTGTGTATAGGGAAGAAGGGAATCTGTCAGTCCTTGCACATTGACCCCTACCTAGCCTACCACTGCTGTTGATTCACCTTTCATATAACTATCAGTCCTTTCACATGCTTACTGTTCCAGCCACATGAAACTTCCCTCTTTACTCAGACATGATGAATATCTTTATGACTCCATGTTTATACCCTTCCTATTCCTCTGGTACATTCTTTGCCCACCAAACTCTGATTTTAATACACAACTAAACGTTGCCTTTTCACTAAGGACTTTTCTCTCAAATTCTTAGTTATTTTCTAAAATCTCAGATTACTGAATTATGGCTATATCCTACAGGGTGCAAAAAATTTCAGTAAATTGTCACTCTTTTGACCAACCCACTCAAATGTATCCAAGTAGTCTCTGGTGCCTATTTGTATTTTAATATCTCATGTATCAGTGTATCATTGTATAGTACAGGTTGTAAGGATTAAAGGACTCAAGTATGTTAGAAGATAGAAGAATGCCTCACACATGGTAATCACTTTATAATGCCTACTGTTATTATTTGTTTAATAGACATAATCACCTGAAGAGATGCTTAAAAATTTGGATTCCTATACTATGGATACAAAGGTTCTGATTCAGCACTTGGGATCCAGGGACGAGATTTGTAAACAATGCCATCAAATGATTCTCTTGTTGGACACTTCATGGCAAGTATGTCAAGACTTCCAGGTATGACACAGGTAAGTCACAGTTTCTACCCATTTTATTGGTATAATTATTGATAGTGACTCCTTTCACATTCAAAAGTGTCCCAGTCTGAACAAAAATGAAATGCTCACACTATTAATGGACCACATTATGAGGTCCTTGCTCTTCAGAAAGGGTGATGGTTGAATGGATGTATGACAAATTTTCAAGGAAGTTATTTTCTGACACTTAGTATTAAGTCATAGAACAGGAAAGACTGAAAGATATAGATGTTGAGGATAAAGGTTATTTGACAAGTTCCTTATTTGCTAACCTCTTTCCTGCCACATCAACCGCCTGATGAGTACAGAGTAGGAATTAGAGGGCGCCTGAAATGAAAGCACTTTTGGTATCTTTTGGTGCCTTCTCTGAGCTTCAGCAAGCACGGCTTTGCTGGAGCATATTGATACTGCTAAACGTCATCTCAGAAATAGATGGTACATCAAGATTCAGGCCAGTGGTGAAAGTACGGAATTTTCAAACATGCCAGTTCATATGCAGTGTTGATACATGCCTTCTCAGATAAAACCAAGAAGATAATGAGTCCTGGCTGGCTTTTCATAAGTTACAGCTATTTGCAGTAATGTAGTAATTGGAAGTGACACTGAAGATCTGTGTGTTTATTCTGAGTTGCCACATTGTAGTTCTAGTGCAAACTGAGAAATGCTGAAGGACATCAAATGTATGTGTCAAGTTAATTTCCCAGTCCTTTTGCCTCAGGCTGATTAGCACAAATTACATTCCTCACTAATAAACTCAAGATGTTAGGAAGCAATATGCAAATGCCATATATGGATTCTGCTGATTATGATTTTTTAAAATCCATGCTCTTTGAATAATTTTTTAATGTACAAAAATGATTTCATTCCACATTTATGCAAAGTTTGAAAAGAGGAGATAAGTTTATACTGCAAGGGAGACATTTTCTTTCTAGTTTTAGTGCTGGGACTTTACTTTTTTATGTTCAAATTGGAAATAAAGTATTTATATTCAGTAGTGGCATAACTTTAAGACAACATTTTAGCAAGCTGTTTTAATAAGAATTGACAATAGAGCAGCATATGCTTGGAATTAGCATTAGGTGCTACAAAAATTGCATTACCTCCTACTTTTTTTAATTCAAACAAATATAAGTAGAAACTAGTTTACTGTAGCACCTTCAGAACTTTCTGTAAGTAAACATTTAAGCATCAGTGTTCTACCAGATGGACTATTTTAGATATAGACATGATTTTCACAAAATAGTCCTTAGAGAAAATTACCTTTTCTTCATTGAAAATAAAAAATGGATAGGAAAGTTCTTATCTAATTGCATATGATTAGAGGCAGGGATCCCTTAGAACAAGAGGGAAATTTTTACTTTTTACTGTACATTTTGTGGCCTTATCAATCATAGATTGAAAACTAAATGATAGGGGGAAATGATTCTCATATAAGACAAAAATATTTCATTTTATCCAACTCAGAAATGTATAAGAATGTTAGGGACTCATTTCTATTCCAAAATTTCCTATTTATTCTTTGCATATCTTTTAGGTGATAAATTTAAAAAGTGTCTTGGTGAGATCAAGATAATTTCTCCAATGAAGGCGGTGGACCCTTGGGATCTCAGGGAGAAGCTGGGTAGGGGGCCGCTAATCATTAGTACTATTAAATAATTTTACTAAATTCAGTGATTTTGCTCAAGACAACCAAAATAATATATCACAGAATTAAAATGGATGGTAATGAATTAAAAACAAAACTCACTGACTTTTAACAAGCCTACATGCTAAGATATTAAAAGCATATATCTTATCTATGATTTATAATATATAGAAAAATGTGTAACCTTCACAATATGGTCCTTAAAATTTACAAATTAATTATATTTAAAAATAAATTGCCATTTCAATTTTGATCCTGGAAATGGTAAAAACTGTGCAAATAGAGGATAACATTTACAATAGGATATTATCAACAGTAATAACTTAAACAGTAACATGGAAGACACATTAGGTCATAGCTAAAATAACAGGCTTTAAGGTCATGGAGTCTTTAATTTAATATCAGCTCTGCCACTTATTAGCTATTTGATCTTTGGTAATTTATTTAACATCTCTGAGCTTGAGTTTACTCATGTGTAAAATGGGGATATTAATACCACATGAGGTTGTGAATATTCTACAATGAAAGAATGTAATAAAAGAAATCTATGCCCCAAAATTGTAAAAAGGAAATCTCAATAAATCATAACCAATGATGAATTATTATGCTCTCTCATGTAACTATATAGGAAACCAAAATCCTGTACACGGTTGTGGATTTAAGGAAATATAGATACAAAGTCTGTCTCTTATAATCAGTAGGGGTTATGAGCATCAAGCTACTGAGCATGTGTGAAGATAGCACACTTGTCCTGGTCTCACACTTCATAAAGATAATTATCCATATATTAAGAAAACCCTTTGTGTCAGGTTACCAATTTCTCCTTTTCCCTCTCACATTCCCCTCCAGAGAGACTTCTGAGTAGGAAATCTCAATTATGCATTTCTTTGCCTTTTCTTAGATTTGCTTTTTATTCTGTTTTCTACTTTATGATGTTAATTACCTAGCAAGGCAGACAATTAATTCTGCTTAAGACTATTAGGCTATTCTAATGGATAAAATATACAGAAAAGAAATAAATACCTGCTAAGTCAATATGGCTTTGTTAGCTGATATTTTGATGGTTACTTCTATTTTTGATCCTACAAGGAATCAAAAAGACCTAGTGGTTATAATTCTTAGCTAACTGACCCAGTGAAAGTTATTCTTTAGACATAATGACAGATGGAAAATAAAACCATGATGATCCAGTACAAGGTAATTTAATTGCTCCTTACTTCAAAAAAAATTGCTATGCAAATAAAACTGTAGACATGTGTTCTGGTTCAGGGGCAGACAAAAGGATGTGAAAACTGAAAAGTAATGTCTTATTCGGTATGGAGATTAATAAACAAAAATAGGGATATGCTTTATTTAAAGAGAGGGAACATCAGTTTTATTTATTTTTTTCATTGTTTTTTGTTTCTTTGACATTCAGTTGTGCATGTGGTGCTGGGGTTCAAATCTGGGTCCTCATGCATGCCAGGAAAATAAATGCTCTACTGCTGAGCCACCTCTCCAGCCCTGATGGGCATGCTTTAATTTAATAAATGCTAGAATTTTATCAATGTAGTGGAAATACTAAAGCTCATTATTCTTATATCATAAACACATCTAAAACTATATAAACATAAATGACTTGGAAATGATACACTGGTTTTTCTTCCATTTGACTTGAAGAAACAGATGTGAGTTTGGTACAAAAATGCTAAGCCAAACAAATCATTTTACTTGGAGAAAGTGGATTTTAAATATTTTCAAAATTGAGTTTAATGCTAAACTTTTGAGGAAATGATTACATGAAAACTATGCTGTTTTCCATTCCTTTCCTACCTAATATTTCCTTTAGATAATCAGTAGAAAATATCTTAAATAATAATTAAGATAAAGGCACTATCAAATATTTCTTCAGAGGCTAATAGTTTAATAATAGAACATAAATCAACTTAATTCTCCTCTTGGAGCAACAACTCATAAAAGTGTGATCTTTCTAAACTTTCTAAACTTTTTAAACTGACCATGTCAATCACTTTCTTAAAACCAGGAATGGCTCCTCAATTCCTATAGAACACAGCCCATGCCCCTTGTGTATTTGGATTCTACTTACGTATTGTTTCTTATCTGACTCCTTTGGGTTCACTCAACCTCTGAAACTTAATTAGGCATTAATGACAAACAAGAGTAGATCTCACATCCCGTGCTGCTCGTAACACGTTGCATCTTTTAGTCTAAGATGCCTCCTCCCTCTACTACCTTCCACCTTGTGCCATCCCTCTATAAAAGATTCATTAGGCTCAAGTATCAACATCCTACAAAGCCTTTTCTGATTTTTCTAGATGGGACCAAACTTCTCTTCCACCTGCTTAATAATATCATAAACTTATTAAGCATACTATGTAGCTTCTATTTTTATATCCATCATTTTCTTCCACTAGACAATAAAATCATTGAGGGCTGGGAAGTTGTCTTACAAGAGTATAAGATACTTGAGAGCAATAACATTGTTTTGTTCACTGCTGTATCTTCTGGATCTAACAGTTCCTGGTACAAAGTATTCACTCAGTAAATATAAGAAATACTTCAAAGAATAAATGAATGAATGAGTTCCTCTTTTCTGCATTCCTAGTAGAATGCCTGACCCAAATATGCATAAAATAAGAAGTTGTCAAATTGAACTGATCCTAAAAAGAGGCGTTTGTTATCATTCTTTGCTTTCCTATGGATGGAAATAGAAAATTTCTTAGTGATCATACATATGCACCCTACCTGTGATACACATAAATAAAACTTTATAGTTATATCAATTCCTCATTTTGTACTTAAGTGAAATTTCTGTCCATTATTTATCAACAATTGATTAATATGCTAAATCTTCATAGTGAACAAAATTAAGGTGAGAAAAGTTCCCTATTTTAGTCAACTTTTTATCACTGCGACCAAAAGGCATGACAATAAGAGTAGGAAATATTTATTTTGGGCTCATAGTTTCAGAGGTTCAGTCCATGATCAGCCAACTCCACAGCTCTGGGCCCATGACCCAGCTGAACATCATGTTGGAAGGGACACAGTGGAGGAAAGCAGCTCAGGAAATGGGCTGGAGCAGTGGCTCAGCGGTTATGGCACTTGCCTGGCTTACGCAAGTATGCGAGTTCAAACCCCAGAATCACGTACACAAGGAAGTCTCAGAGCAAAGAAAGCCATGTGAAAAACTAAATAAAAATTGATTCTCTCTGTCTCTCTCACTGTCCCCTCTCTCTTAAAAAAAAAAAAAAAAAGGAAAAGGTAATCAAGGAGGGGGAGAGAGGGAGAGAATGAGGGAGAGAGAGGGAGAGAGAGGGAAAGCCTTACACTCACCAGAGTCAAAAATATAAACCCAAACGACACACCTCAGAGACCCACATCCTCCATACACTCCACAACTGCCTCATAAAGTTTAAAGCTCTTATAACTCAATCATTTCACCTCTAAACTTTCTTTCATGGTCTTACATATGAGCTTTTGTGGGACACTTCATATCTAAACAATAACATTTTCCAACATCAACCTCATCAGTATCTACTTAAGGTACATATTGAGAAGAAAGTCAGCCTACTCGCACCAAAAGCTTCTTCCCCAAAATTTCTCCTGATCTGTAAGAATGTCTTTAGTCACAGCTTGATTAAAGCAAAACAAAAGCCACTTGCTAAATATTAGAGTAATTTTTTGTCTTGGGGCAACACAAAAGCTGTAGCTATTTCTGATGAGAAAGTCAAGAGTACATTTTACCATTCCTTTTATAAAAATAAATATGCTTATATTTATACATCAATATAGTAAATATAATTAGCTACCAAGATTTTCATTTTCATTTTCACTCAAAAATCAGTTTTTAATCAGAACTAATCTTGAGGATTTATTTTGTAGTTGCTTTTTGTCTTTTGGTTTTTAGGCTTTGTTCTGCTAGTAAAAAGACTGCTTCAACTTGGGAAAAAATCAGCACAGAGCAGAGGAGGAGGTTGGCCCCGAGCCTGGGCCTTTTCTGTCTTCAAGTTTTCAAGAGCAACATGAAGCCTAGGTATGTCGGGAATTAACACATATGGGAAATGAATATGAACACATCTGAGAGGTCACACATAAGAAAGCATCTACCAGAGGGAAGGTAGCAAATTGATAAGGAGAGTCCGCCAAAACAGGCAATTGTAACATCTCAAAACACCATTGAAGTTCTTACTTCCTTGTGTAAATGTGTATAATGTATTCTAGTGTATAAAAGTATTCAGTTGGTGCAAAATGAAGATGTAACTAATACCATTGTCAATACCAATAGAACTCAGTATTTGTGTCACTATGCGAGTTAAAGCGGAAATATTGGGTCTTCCATTGCCACAAAACACAAAGAAATGCAAGCTTAATTGTGTGGAAAATATTTAGCACCTTTTTCTTGACAACTATGTCTTTGTATTTTGAAATAAACTTATATGCAGGTTGATTTGGTGGAAATTGTAAACTTTTCCAAGTCAAGGGAAAGAAGGAAAAGTAAAATTAAAATTTAAACTTTCCTAAAGAATATTATAAATCACAAAGAACTAAAATAACCACATGAAATTCTAATCTATAAAAATATTTAACCTAACTAGCAAAGTTTACACGGGTTTCAGGGAATGGAATCACATATTTTCCAAGACATGGATTCAAGGGTACCAGATAAGGACTCTCAGAATCTCAAAATGTTTGGAGAAACAATTATCGCATTTCATTATGTTTAATTATTTTACAGAAAAGTACTGTCCTTTAGTAATGTATGTCTTAAGGTTCTCATGTTCTATATATTATTTTTGAAATGATGATTAACATACTATTATGGAATATAATTTCTTTCAATAATACAGAAATATGTGATACTTCTTTTCAAAAAATATAGAGAATTATTGTTTCCTCTTTTAAATAAAATATAAATGTTGAATATATTCTATTTTATTTAAATTATTACTTTTGTGGGGATTTTCTGTCCCTCATAAATATATAAAGAAAGCTAGATATAATTCTCATCAAATAAAATTATATTTGATAATTAATTGGATTAAATAGCCAGAATCTAATAATAATATAATTTTAGTAAACTATGGCCTTGCATTTATTTAGTCTTCTCCATTGCTTATAACTGTAACTATGGTGTCCAGTTGTATTCTACCTTTACCAAGTTTCTCTGGTAACTGGGAAAAGGTATGACCACACTGAAGAAAACAAAGTTTCAAAAGCATGTGTTAAAAAGACCACTACCTGATTCTCAAAACAAGAATAAGTTGATCAAGAACCATGTATTTTTTTCCCTACTCCATAAGGAAAAGAAAAACAGACTTTTCTGGCTTTGGACTGTTAAGGCTCCTTCCACTGTAATCATATGAAGAAACCATGATGGTAAACTTTCAGAGAAGGTCAATTATTTTATATTTATTGGTGATATTGTTCAATTGATTCTTGGGCTAAGATTGTAAGAGAGAGAGAGAAAACAATACCAGAGATGAATACATTATTCTCCCTGTTATTTAAGTAAACGTCCTCTCTTAAGCATTTTACTTATTTAACTGGATATTAACATTTGGTCCAGAGAATGATCTGTGATATGGAAGAAAAGTAAAATTAAATATAACATTAGTATTAAAATATTTGGGAATGCAGCTCAGTGGTAGAATGTGTGCTTAGCATGCACAAGGGCCTGGTCTTAATTCCCAAAACTGCAAATAAATAAATATCTGTGCATTTATTGTCAGTCATGATATTATAGATTTTGATTAGAGAAAAAAATTAAAGTTTCTGGCAAACTGGCAACTTATACATTGTAGGATTTTTTTTTTTTTCAGGGCTGAGGACCTTGTGTGTGCTAGGCCAGTGCTCTGCCACTGAGCTAAATCTCCAACCTCAGATTCTAGGAATTTAAAAATGGTCAGAAATCTTAACTTCTTTTTTATCTCCAAAAAATAGAGATTCATTTATTTCCTCATTTACTTAGGGAATACACATTACGTAGTTATTATTTTCCAAGTGCTATGCTTGCATTGGGGAGTATAAAAATGACATGAGTTCAGCTTTCATGATATTCGTCCAGCAGAGGAAATAGGAAGGATAACTATTAAATATAAAATAATATTAAAAGAAATTTGGTGGGTGTTCAGCACATATATGTGGGATATATAAATGAGTAATCATAATATAATATGTTCTTTAAGTCATTTGTATCTGTATATGTGTGTATGTATATAAACATACATACATGCATGTGTATACACATGCCTGGTATGAATTATAACTGTTTCTCAAGAACACTGATGGTGTACTTTATATTCTTTACCTTTAAATTACAAAACATTTTTGAAAACTTAGAAACAGCATTAGACTCCTTCTTATGCAGTTGAACTAACTTCTGACAACCATAATTCTCCACTTTTGTGAAGGGTCTAGAAGAGAGTATACTTTATACGACTGCATTGCTTCTTAATGCTCGGTACCTCTTTCATTACATATTCAGGACAACTATAATTAATATTTTAAAAGAAAGTCAAAACACAATTTCATGGATTTGTTTTAACTTTTAAGAACTTCATATTAAATAGTGCTTACAATTGTTCAGTAACTCTCTTATGCTGAGAGTTTAAATGAACAATTTTAAATGAACAATTACCATATGCCAGCTTCTGTGATAACTATTTTATTTGCATTCATCATTTCCCCCCAAATCCTGCAACATAGGCTTTATTATTACCTCTGTCTCTATAGGGTAAATAAGGTTCAGAGAGGTTAATGGAGTCAGCAAGTTCAATTGTTCTGACTCCAAAGCTCCTGGGTACTTCTATTATAGTATATGCCACCCATATATTTACCACAAGAAAGAAACCATGTCTTTCCAACTCTAGTCTATCAATGGATTTTAGCTGTGTACTAAATAAAAAGATGTGTCCAACCATCTTCTGCCTCTACTAGAATAACGTTGAGGAAACTGCAGGAGCATGAAGCTTACCAAATTTAAGAAATCAATTTTTAATGCTTACATTTTCCCCTAAATTTCAAGAAACTAAATAGGTCATAAAAATAAGAAAGTAGATACCTTTAAAGTCCATGACAGTTATACATGTTTAAACTTAATGTGATAATTAAATCAGTTTAGTTTAGTTTTGGGTTTTCTGTTGTTGCTTTGTTTTTTGCTAAAACTACCTAGATCATGAATATTTTGCTCTAATTTTACTTTCTTTGAAAACATATATTGCCTTTGTTTTTTAGCAATTTATGTTCAAATTTAATTTTTGCTGATGAGAAATAACACATACCAGGATTCGGCAAATTTAAACAGTGTAGTTGTGTTCTTTACTTACTGATTTTAGAAAGAAAGTGTGCTTGTGCAATTTTCTCAGTTATGGTGTCCATTTTACCCCTAACATCATTTGATAAAATAATTCCTAAAATTAGAATTTTAAAATACAGTTTCCTATAAGGAATACATAAAGTACAATTGCTAATGATTATAGTCTCAGAAATTGAACCCTTTTTGTTAAATTTGAAGACAGTTTGAAATAGTGTGGGATCACTCTCATTTATCTGACTGTCCAACATTCACCTGCATATTTAGTGTGATAATTTTCATAGTGTTGATCACAGGCCTTTGGGAAAACCATATACTCTCAGCAACACAAATAATGAGCTTCTCTGTGAACTTTTCATTTTGATGTTCAGACTGTTTGTAATTCACTCTATTCCAAAATTACAGAAGAAAAAATTAATAAAAACCACCAGGGTTTCCATTGGCATTAAAATAAAATGTCCACGGGGCTTGGGTTGTAGCTCAGTGGCAGACGTATGAAGTGCTGGGTCCAATTCTTAGCACTGCATAAAAAATAAAATGCTCATCAGTATAAAAATAAAACTACTAAATCTCTCTCAGAAGGTATGTTAAAATATAAGGGGCTGGGCTGGAGTGGTGGCTATGCGGTTACAGCGCTTGCCTGGCATGCACGAGTACGTGAGTTCAAACCCTAGCACCACGTATACAACAGAGTCTCTGAGCAACAAAAGCCACATGAAAACCTAAAATAAAAATTGTTTCTCTCTCTCTCTTTCTCTCTCTCACTGTCCCTCTCTCTTAAAAAAAAAAATAAGGGGGTTAGAGAGGTGCTTGCCTGGCAGGCACCAGGACCCAGGTTCAAACCCCAGCAACACATACACAACTTAATGGAGGAAAAACAAAAACCAGATGAAAAAATTTAAAAAAGAACTTTTTCTTTCACTTTCTCACTCTCTATCTAAAAAGTAATAATTATCATCTTCCTCAGTTTACAGAAGTGTTAACATTCATTATTTTGGTATGAGTTAGCTTAATTTCAAAGTTTTCAGCTCAATTAATGACCGGACGAATGCAAACGGGATGAAGTTCAAAAAGAAATAGCAGCAATACGGATCATACTACACAAAAAAACGGAACCACCAGCAGCATCTCCTACTCAAATTACTGTGTTCTTTTACAACATACGTGAGTGAAAAATAATAAATTATAAAAAAGGGAACTAGGAAATAACAGTATCAATATAGAATATTCTATTCTCTGCAAAAGCTCAAAGACATCTCCGGAGTGTCAAAGGCATGTCCTTCAATATTTAACTTTTTCACTCTTTGTTCCCCATCTCAAGTTGAACAATACGTTAATTACCCGATGAAGCGTTATAATTACTCTAACAGCTCCACTCTTACTTATAATTACTGCATCAACACTTTCTTTTTCATATGCTTCAATCTATACCTATTACATTGTCATGATGAAGACACATTAACATTATAATACCGTATAATTAGCTGATGAGCAATTAAATTATTCCACTGCTCTTGTTCCTCTTTGCCAAGAGGTTGCTTCCAAGCCCTATTATCTCCTCTTTCTCTTCAGCTTGCTTTCGTGGTTCTTTCCCTCCCCAAAACAAAGAGGCTCATAAGCTGCATTCAAAGCATTTTGATTTCAAATTCAGAATGGATAAATGTTCAAGTTGGTGATGGCTGAAGAAATAAATTGGCATTATGGCAAGTTTAAATTTATTTCATTTTTTGTTCCTTGGTAAAAAAGAATTGCAAATCTATGTAGCATGATAAGATGTTGCAGAATCGTTCTAAATACTGATTGTCTTGGCTTGCTTTAAAAATTAAAATTTTCCATAATTCACTGTAAAATTGTTGGGACTATAATAGACTCTATCTGAAATATAACCTTTATGAATTATTTTACAAATACTTCAAATTTTTCCATAGAAGCTTTGAATATTTGGAGAGCAGGAACATGAAATCATTTGGGCTAGGTAGTTAACCAAGACTGCACAGTGAAAGCAAACAGGTGCTTCACTTATTTTTTCCTTTGTTTTTCTTTATATTACATATCAAACACTTATCCTGACATCAACTTGTCCAGCTGGCATTTAATCTGAAGACTGAGTGTTCATAACCTTTCTATATGATTTTAGACTCTTCTGTCAGAATACGGAACTCTCTCCTTGCTTAAAGACTAGTTTTAGTTTAAATAAACTTTGAAACGAATTGCAATACAATTTTAATGACTCCAAAATAAATTTCTGAATTAAACATTTGGCATTTATACAACTTACCTCTATGTTTATTTGTGCTTCTATGTGAAAAAAAAACTACTTCCGTTGTTGTGTTGTCCATATTTTATAAGAGAACTAAATTTCTCTTAGATAATTACTTGGGAACAACCTTTTTGAGCTATGAAAGAAAAATAGAATTCATTTTAGAAGCAAGACCTATTTCACCAAACTGACTTGTCCCAGTTTAGTTTCCTTAGCAATGAGGCAAAAGCAAATCTATTGAGTATGACGGTCTAATTTCCAGAAACTTGCCTCTTCGTGAGAAGATCCAGATGGGCCCTGCCAACTTCAGCCAACCATTTAGGAATATTAGCACCAATGTACTAAGGAAGTAATGACAAGTTACCTCTGGGTTGATATAAGAGAATGACTTAGTCCTTGCTTCAGTGACAATCACTTCAGCTATGATCCTGTGAAACAGTTACTGTAATTTGATATTTTTAAACTGGCAAAGATTCACCCCATGCTTTCCTATGGGTGCATTTTTAAATTTTGCCTCTGATTGAAGGTATCTGCCAATTTCAGACATGTTAGCACTGCTTTTATTAAAACTGTGCTAGAAAAGAGGAGCTTGTCTAATGATGAACGGATAAGAAACTTTATGGACAGCAAAGAGGTAGACTGTACTTTATATCAGATGTGACTTGGTCTCCTGACAGATATTAAAGTTCAAAGGGTGTCAAAATATGATGAAATTAACACAGGTCAGGATTTTACTAGAATGTTATCTGGAATAACTTGAGACTTCCATTCAAGTTATCAATATATCACAGGTAAGAATCTTATATTGATGTATATTATTTATATGCAGTTAAATATCTTCTATTTTCAGCCATAATAAACAGTGCTTCCAGAATACATGTGAAAGAATAAGTGAGTAAGAATCAAGGAGTAAGAACCTTGCCCTTGAATCAGACCCTGCTCCAACACTTACTGCTTATGTGACCTTGAACAAGTTATTTAATCTTCCTAAGCCTATATGAGGCTATAAAATAATAGTAGTACCTATCTTGTAAGGTTATCACAGGGATAAAATGAGAAATTTAATGTAAAGCACTTACCACAGTGCCTAGCATAATGTGATCACTCAATAAGTATTAAACATTATCACTGCTCACTATGATCAGCTTAAAGGTTATTATTCTTTTGGTGCTTTGGAAAACATATCATACAAAGTTCAGATTCATCAAGTCTATAATTTATCATAAAATATTTGATCTAGAAAATGTCATTTGTTTAAATCCAAGGGCTTTAAGTCATAAATTTAGTTCTCGTTTAATCAAATTTTATATAATAGTGTCCCCACTAGCAGTAGTATAATTTTCCATGACATTATTTTAAGAGATCTATGAAAATTGCCTAATTATACTCTTTAAAATATGAAATTTTAACCATATCTACAAATTAAAATATGAACACAAAATTTAATTTTATAATCATGTCTACACTTAGATTCTTGCCAGTATTCAAAACATAAAAATGAGTTTCCTTTATTTATATAAGAAAGTGAAATTTCTATTTCAATGCTGATATTATTGCCACCTTTCAGATGGAGAACTGAATTTTTGTTAGTTCAGTCATTTTAAACAGATAGTACCACAATTATTATATTTCTTTTACCTTGAATTATTATTATATCTAAAGGCTTCTGAAATTTTTCTTCCATATCTCGAATCACTGCTCTTATATCACAATGCATTCTAGTATCTAAGAACTTTTAGAACATTTTCCACATTCTGTTGAAGATTATACAAATTTTATATAAAGTTACATAAATTTTGATAGTATCACTGAATACTTCAAAGACTTATCTTATTGATGATTGGCTAATGCTAGTTGGAATTTTTTGCCCTCATGATAACCCATAAAACAAATACTCTTATGGTCAAGGGAATCTCTCATATAACCTCAAAACCCACAGTACAAAAGGGAACCATAGATGAACCTGATTGAAACTGGGAAAACTTCCCTTTTCTTTTTTTTCTGTCTTCCCAATTCCAAATGTAAGTGTGTGTGGGGGTGTGTGTGTGTGTGTGTGTATGAGAGTGTGTGTGTGTGTGTGTGTTTGTGCTAGGAGGTAACAGAGATAACATGACTCTCCAATTTGGTAGGAATTCAGTCATGAGTATCAATCAGCAATGGGTCAAAGAGCTACTGAGCTTTTTAACATTCAGTACAAGCCATGTAATGATAGTTAACATAGTAGCCATCAAAAGTTTAAAATGCTTTATTGTCACTATCACTTCCTTTGTAAAATTAATAATGCTATGTGTACTTCACAAAAATTACTGGAAATTGTGTTTTCTCAGGTTCACTCCTGGGGCTTGAGGATCAGACACATGACATAAGGATGATGACCAAACTACATGGTAGTTTTAATTCTGAATCTGTTTCCAAATTCTAGTCCCCCAAAACTATCTTCAGAAGATCTTAGCTGCCAATGAGATTTTGACCACAGGCAGGGTTAAAAAGCAGGCAATATCTGAGAATGAGACTTAATAGCACTAACATAAAAGGTCAATAAGACTTAAGGCTGTTAGATGACTTGAAAAGCTTCGCCTCATCTTGCAGAAAAATTTCTTTGTCCAAGAATAGCTTTTAAAATTGAAGCAGTCTGTTGAAATAACCAAGAGTGACGATCAACTCTTAACTTCAAAAGGGAACTTCACATTCCCAGATGCTTCATTTCCAAATGACTAGCACTGTATCTTTGGTAGAGATGAGCATTTGTAGTTATATCACTAAGCAAAAGGACAGAGACAACAAGCTCTCCTATTTTTATCACCAGCATTCTATGAGACATATAATCTCAGATTCAGTGGTATTCAGGGAGTCTCTGATCCCAGCTACCACAATACCCATAGTCTGTAGTTTGCTTTTGAGGATGAAAAGCTGGATAAACAAATAAAGATGGTAAACCCAGTTCATAATTACTTTTCTAGACATGAAGTGGAGGAGAAAACTGAGAAGGGGTGGTTTTGAATGGAAAGTTGCAAAGTCTAAATACGGAGAAACTCACTTGTTATGAGATGTGGTAAAATAGCAAAAGAAAACAATCGCAGCAGGTTATAACTTTGAGAGAACTAAGAAAACACACTCACCCCTCCTCTGTACAGATGAGGGAACTGAACTAATGCTCAGAAAGGTGAATGTCACTGAGCATCTACGTGTACAGTAAACGGTAGCACAACAGCAGTTCAGAGTTCTGACCCTAAACATTCTGCAACAACAAAATGGGTTAAGGTGTGTTTTGTTGTGCTGTTTACAATTTAAATTTGTGCAGTTTAGAGAGAAGCTTATAGGAACTTCAGGAAGTCCAGATCTGATAACACTCCTAAATAAATTCTCATTTTTGCTTTTAGTTCTACCTTGCAATATTGCTAATTTATGATTTTCCTTCATATTTATCAATTAATATAAATTCTATCATAAAGAATGAATTTGAATTACAAGTCAGTGATGCTTGTGCTTTTCTACCAAATTGCACATTTATTATTGCAAAAGAGGAAAACTCTAAAGTGAAATGACTCAGGAGTCATGGCACTTATCAATCAGGTCTAATGCAGGATTATTTCAGAGTGATATTTGATATAAAGAGTAATATAACATTTTTATTGGCAGGTCTTTATTTGAAAAAAGTGGTCTTCCCAAAGAAAAAATTTTAAAAACTTCAAGATAAATTAATGCCCTAAAAATTATACAAGATTTGCTTTGGCTCATCTTACAAAATTCTGCATATTTTCAGGAGTTTATATATCTTTGATATACCAATTATAAGCCATTTTCTTTCCCAATTTGAAAGCCTACTATAAGAAAGAAATAAGTACAAAGAGTTGATTGCAAAAATAATTCATTAGAAAGTGCTTTTCCTAGTTTTCTGTTCCATGTAACAGCAATCCTTCTCAAAAAAGAAGCACAATTTTAATCAAAGAAAATTTATGTTGAATTTTAACTACCTATTTTATATCATTGTCCTAAAATCAAGTACAAAATACCTCTTAAATTCTTATATGGAATCCCATTTTCATCTTACAGAATCTATCTACAGCAGACTCAGTGGCCCATTTTTGAATCACAGTGGTTGGAGAGGCTTTGGCAGGAGGATCACAAGTTCAAAGCCAGCCTTAGTAATTTAGCGAGGCCCTAAGCAACTTAGCAAGTCCTGTCTCAAAGTAAAAAAAAAATATAATTAGAAAAAGAGTTAGGGATGTGGCTAAGTGGTTAAGCATCCCTGGGTTCTATCCCTAATACCAAAAAAGAGAAAATAAAAAAAAGAGAGAAATTCACCCACAATTTCCAAATAATTGAGCAATGTTAGCCCAAATAATTCTTTTGCATGAATGTCAGCTTATGAATCAAAGCAAAACTTGCAAATTATGCTCTTTATTTTCAACGGCTTATCTATGAGGATTTGACCATAAGTATAAACTATACTTCACTTCATAAAAATCATAGAATTTTTCAAGAATAAACTTATCCTTCCTTCTAATCTTATCATTTGACCATTATCAATGACTCTCTTTAATATTAGCTTTTAAATACATGTTTACACCTGCTTTGTATGTAAAAAGTTCTGACAGACACTGGTCCTCTTTGCAGGTTTTGTTCACGGTGTAAACAGTGACCTGATGAGACTGATGTACACAGGGAGGGCTGCGTTTTACTGAGTGCCTGCTAGAGGCCTCTCTGGGAAATGCTATTTAATTGGAGCAAAAAACTAATAAGAAAAACAATACATGTAACCTCAGGAAAATAAAATTGTCCTTACACAGGGCCTTGGGCAGGAATACAAAGGGTATCTCCCAGCCAGAGTCAGAGTAGGCATTGGTGGAAGAGCTGCAGACAAGTAAGTATATGTGGGTGTGCTCCAGAAGAAAAAAACCCAATGAAACTGGTGAAGGGGAGAAGGAAATCAAAGGTAATCCCTACAAACTGTCTAAGCTACTACCCGAGTATGCAATCATATCACAGTTTGAAATGGAGGACACTGGAGAATGATTAGTTGGAGTAGAGGAGAAGGCAGTTAAGAATTGTATGATTATGTAAATTTCATGATCCATGTCCCACCAAGGTGAAGGTGTCACCTAGGCAATTGCATACTTGAATCTGGAGTTGCAGAGAGGTGAGGAGGATGAAGAAATACACCTGGAAATCATACATAGCATTTAAAGCAGAGACCAGACAAAGTTATCTAAGGTGAATGTGTTGATAGATTTAAAAACAAACAAAAAAGAAACTCTTTAAGCCTGTTTATTTTACATATTTACTTTGAAAACTATATTTTAAATTAATAATTATATAGAAAATTGAGCTAGGGGTGTAGTTCAGAGGAAGAGCACTTGCCTAGCATGTGCAAGACCCTAGATTTGATCCCAAGTACCACAAAAAATAATAAAAATATAGAAAATAATATATGTCTGTCTCATTGCAGTTAAATGCATCACTAATACAAGTATGCATTTTCATGGTTGTTCAATACATGTTTGAAATATATATATATTCACATATCCAGTGAAATAATTATTTGGTTCACAAATAATCACAAATAAATTCACACATATATGTAAACACTCATAGTCAAAAAGGATAACCATTTTACACTGACTTTTGAATTATGTTTTTGAGGCTGTCTGCCAATCTCCCCATCAGAGTTTTTTTTTCCCAGTCCATTTTATGCCAACTTGTTCTGCAGTCTCCTGCCAACTCACTGGCTCCTGTCTCTGTGTCTCCATGCCCACCATTCCTTTCTTGTTCATCCTCTCCAGCCAGTCCTCACCCTGTCACCTCTTGAAGATTACTCCCTTCTCACCCAGCTCTTTCTAATCTTGGTCCTCAATTCTGTCTCCATGCCCACTTGTGTGTGTACAAATCCATCAGTGTCCTTAAAGGGAAGAAGGTCCTCTATTTTACTAGAGGGGCTGGTTTGGCTGTTAAAGAATGAAAAATATCTTAGTACATTATAGGCTTCTACAGTACAGATGATTTAGAGACTCTTACTTTATATTGAAGGAAATTCTTAGGGCATCTAATAAAGAGTAATCTTATCTGAAGACGTACATTTTCCCATCAGCAATAATTTCTATCAGTCTATTAATATAGTAACTGCACAGGCATTTCATTCTAATGATATAAACATGAATATTAAAGGCCGCGATGATTTTGCTCCATCTTTTAGACTTCTATTAGAAGAGTTTGTAACAGTCGCTCTCCTTTGACAAGTGTACTGTCTTAAATTTATTTTTGTTAGAACACATCATTGTATTATTTTATAAAATTGACATTCCAGATGATGAAATATGTATCATATCCTCAAATTTTAAGGTTTAAGAACGTGAAGAAAAGTGAAGATAGCTTTAAGAAAATAACATATGGGGGCTGGAGCAGTGGCTCGGTGGTTACAGCATTTGCCTTGCAGGGCGGGAGAACCGGGTTTGAGCCCCAGCACCATGTACGCAACTGAGTGTTGGAGTTACGAAAAAACTAAGTGGAACTGATTCTTTCTCTCTCCCTCTCACTGTCCCTCTATCTCTGGAGAAAAAAAGAAGAAAATAATATGTGGCTATAATATTTATTCATTTTAAAAAGAAATAGAGAGAGTGAGAAAGAGAGAATCAATTTTTATTTATTTTTTGTCCAGTTCTGGTTTCTCCAACACCCAGTTGCATATGCGGTGCTGGGGTTCAAACACAGGTCGTCACGGATGCCAGGTAAGCACTCTAACTGCGGAGCAACCACTCTGGCCCCAATGACTATAATTTTTAAATGACATTTTCAAAAGTACATATTTCTCACATTTCTTTTTAACCTCCTTAATCCTCTGAATAAAAAGTACACAGCGAAATGCTACAGGATTCTCAATGGGCCTGCATTGCCCCACATCAGATAAAAGCAATCCAACACAAATCCATGACTCTCTGGGGTCAGGCTGGAGGTCACATGGGTCAGCAGTAAAGTGCTCTGCAGATGGCATATTTTGTGTTGGTGCTTTTGTTGGATACAGAAGGTACATGACAAGGAAATCACTACATCACACCAAATTAATACATGGGCCACTATGTATTAGTGCGGGTTCTATCCTCGAGAAACATTTTCTACGCTTCTCACTGTCTCTCCCTCATTCCTATTTCTACCAGACTCAGGGAGAACTAACTAGCAAAGTACCACCTTTGAACATGACACTTTCTCCCTCTTTTGTTGAAGCTTCTTGTAATTAACTTGGCCTTAACAGTTCTAAGGTTTCTTCCACCATCAAACTTCTATCTAAGACTCCATACTGTATGATGAAAAATTGAAATAATTTTCAATACATATCCCCTGTTCTTATTGAAGTAGCATCTGTTGGTTGAGCATTTAAAAATCAAATGTTTTTTAGAAGATGTCTCACTTTAAAAGGAAAATTCTAAATCTAATAGTCAACATAAAATTTCCATTTGTGTTTATAATCTGTGAAAAAGAGCTTTTCAAATATACTGCTTAAAGATACACATAGAAAAATTAAAAGAAGAAAAAAATCAAAATGTTTTTCTAAAAAACAGCGGTGCTCATATAGAATTCGGCAGTAGTGAAAGTGTGAAGCAATCCTAGACTCCACATAAACACCAAAGTACATTATCACACAGTTGTTTGGGCAGATCATTCTCAGAATTTATAAAATAGATATCTTTTTTCTATATATAATCTCTATTTGAGGAAATTTACTCCATCATGTAAGATCCTGGACTCCAAACTGACTATTAAAAAGTCAAGATAAGTGTCAGAGCAACAAAAGCCATGTGTAAAACTAAATAAAAATTGATTCTCTCTCTCTCTCTCTCTCTGACTGTCCTTCTCTCTTAAAAAAAAAAAAGATAGACATCCTCTATTTGAGCCACAAAATGGTAATTCCTTTTGACATTATAATTATTTTTTCTGACCTAAAATAAGTAGCCTTTGCTATTAATTGAAAAACAAAAAGAACCAAAATTTTGTGTCATTACGATCATGTCTTTTTTTTAACTTTTTTTTTTAAAGAGAGAGAAAGGGAGAAAGTGAAAGAGAAAGAGAGAATCAATTTATTTTTTTATCAGGCATTTGTTTTACCAACACTTACTTGCGTATGTGATGCTGGGGTTTGAACCTGGGTCCTCCCACATGCCAGGAAAGTGCTTCAACCACTGAACAACCACTCCAACCCCAATGTCATTTTCTTATATGAGAAAGAAAAATTTATCTCATTTATTTGCAAAATGTGGGTGAGGTGTGAGGGTCATGAAACAAGAGACAAAACAAGAGATGTCACAGACATAAATTAAGTGAATTGAAATCATAGAACAAAATGTTATCTTCTTGGTATAGGACAGAGAGGCTAGCCTTTGATTGGATAAATTTACTGCAAATTATAATTTAATCTAAATTTCATACCAAATGTTTGTAAACTATTTTCCGTATGGAACCAGGCATAGACTTTATGAGCAAATGTCTATGCCTTGTTTGTGAAGATAATGCCATAAATAAAGATAATATTTAAGAATTTCATCACCAAACATATTCCCCTATTTTATACAGATATGTGCACAGAATACAACATTTAAAATATCTAAAGATCATGCTGAATTTAAACTGATTCTCTGGAAATTTAAAACACATCTAGATGGAAATCAACTTGGCTGTCAGCATATTTCATAGAAATATAAAGTAGAGCAAAGGAGAAAGTAAATTTTAGTATTATATTAAACTGAGTATCACAACTAAGGGATGAGGAAAGAGGTGAGAAGAGGAAACAAGAGCAAGGTGCATCCTGATGAGGAGAAGACATTACTCATATCAGTGTCAAACTCCCAGATTCACTATCTCACAAGAGAAACAAGAAGTGACTTTACTAAAGAGCTAAATGAAGCCCAAGTTTTGGGTTCTCTCACTGGCAAGAGAGAGAACCTTGCAGGTCCCTTGAAAGACCCTGACCTAATTTTATGTCATAATTTTACAAGTATATTAATAAATTACCTACATGGGCAAAATGTAGAAACCCTACTTTTCAAAATGTAACTTAAAGGGCCTCTGGCCCAATTTTTAATAGAGTCCTCTTTCTTCTCTGAAAACTCTGTAGTCGAGGTCCCCAAGACTAAGAGATGCCACAATCATGGAATTCTATCAAGGAAAGCTGCAGGCATTGGGCAACAGGCCAAGGGGGCTGCAGCCAGCAAGGCCAGAGTAGCAGAGCTACACAAGGCCTTTGGGGAGAACACCAGGAGGTCTCCTGACCCAGACGTGGATGTGGAGCTATAGAAGTTGTTTGTGCAGCTGGATTTCTGTGTTGCTTTGGTCCTATCCCTTCTTTCTATGCCCCTACTTCTCCCTTGTGAAATGGAAATGGTGTCTTTATGCCATGATACATGGGGTATATGTAGCTTGCTTTTGATTTTTATAGGGGCGCATGCTGAGAGTTTGTTTTGTGTCACACAAGAGATATTGGACTTGGACTTTTAGGTAACGCTGGAATGGTTAATACTGGGGATTCTGGGAGGTAGACAAAAAGTATTTGACCTTGTGAGATGGGCGTGAGTAGCTTGGGGTCAGAAGCAGAATGTTATGGTTTAGATATGTGATATCCCCCCAAAAGCTCATGTTGTTGATAGTACAGGAATTTCCAGAGGTGAAACAATTCGGTTATAAGAACCTTAACCTAATCAGTGAATTAATCCACTGACACAGATTAACTGGGTGGTAACTATAGGCTGGAAGGTATGGCTAGAAGACATAAGTCCTTAGGGTTTATATTTTGTCTTTACTGAGCAGAGCTCTCTCTACTTTCTGATTGTCACGTTCTAAGCTATTTTCCTCTTCAACACTCTTCTGCTATGATGCTCCGTGTCACCTTGGGCCCAAAGCAATGGAATCAGTCACCTTTGAACTGAAACCCTGAAACTATGAGCAAAAACAAACAAACAAAAAAAAAAACAAACCTAGTCCTCCTCTAAAATTGTTCTTGTCAGGTCTTTAGGTAATAGTGGTGAAAAAAGTCTAAAACAATCTTAAAGGGAAATTCTGAGATTCTAATTAAAGAGATTAACTCCTTTGGAACAACCCAATTTTGAGTCAACTCTGGACAGATAAATGAAAATAGTAAAACAAACCAACAAAAACTGAGGTATCATATATCAGGAAGATTTTCCTCAAAAGCTTAGGTTTTGTTAGAAATTCTACCCAAATAATATGTATCCTCATTTAACAAAAATTCTATACCACTATGTAACACCAATTTGGTAGAAAAGTCCTATATTAAAGACACTCTCTGCAGAAAATACTTGGGAGGAATTATGAGAGATTTTAGTGACATGTTTTGCTCTCTATCTTGGTTATAGACACAATTCTGGAGAAGAGCTTTCCAGGGGAGAACATTTGCATTCAGCAGCTAACACCTTCCTGGAGCAATTGCTAGGAGCAGGCACTGGGCTAAGGTGTAAATAGAGATGCAAGAAGCAATTAAGATATGTTGCTTGCCATAGCTTCGTTCATTTTGAGGATGCAGTATCAATAATTGATTTTTAGTTCAGTAGATTCTTTCAATAAAAGTAACTGTTTTGCATGCTGTTTGGAACAGAAAAACAAATGCTAATTATGAATCTATTAAGTATACATTCTGCAGACACAAATTCTATTTCTTCTCAGAATGTGTATCCTAAGGCAGGTGCAATATGACTGCTTGACAGCAGTATCATAGGACACATTATGTTGTTTTTCAATACTTTCTAATAAACAGTAGGCTGAAATCCATTTACTTTAAGGTGGCATTTAACAATGTTTTACACCCTTTTCTTAACCGTTCTGTGAAAACATCAACTTTCTCTCTGGCCAGTGACTAACCCTCCTTTAGCACTCCATCTTTTAGCAGATTTGTCTCCTGCATTCCTTTTCCTTAACTATCCAAACACTATTCACTTTAAGGACTAAGTCAAGGGACAGTCTCCATAAAACCTCCTTAATGCCTACAGATGATGATACACTTTTTCTACTACTTTTTCCTTTTTGGTAGACAATTTAGAGCAAAAATGGAAGAACGGTTACATTGTTACACATCTTTTTATTTTTCTAGATAACAAAGACCATTCTTTTCAACTGTGATAAAATACAAATGAAATTTACCATCTTAACAATTCATAAGTTTACAGTTTTACAATATAAAATACATTCACATCATTGTACAACTGATCTCCAGAACTCTTTTCGTCTTATGAAACTGAAAACCCTTAACCATTAAATGACCATTCCTCATTCCCTCCTTTCCCCATGCCCTGGAAACCATCACTTATGTTGTTGCCTATGAATTTGACTACTCTAGATACCTCGTGTAAGTGGATTGATAGAGTATTTGTCTTTAACACACTTGCTTCATTTAGAATAATGCCCTTGAGGTTTATCCATGTTGTAGCATTTGTTAGAATTCATTTCCTTTAAAAGGGTGCATAATATTCCATTTGGTGTGTGTGTGTGTGTGTGTGTGTGTATACGTATATGCACACATACACTATATATATATATACACACACACAAACACACATACACACACACCCCACATTTTGTGTAGTAGACACTGGAGTTGCTGTAACTTTTTGATTATTGTGACTAATGATACTATGTGAAGATTAAGTTTTTAAGATCTAAACCTGGAGTGGTAAGCAAAATTCTAAAATGACATCAAGATTCTTAACTCTTATATACACACCCAGTGTAATACCTCCCCTTGAGTATGAGCAGGACTTGAATAACATGAGATAACTTTCCATGATGACATTATTTTTTTGCGGCAGAGGGATCTGTCAAGATGAAACTAAAATCCCTAGTCAGCTAAATCAATCAAAATGGAGATCATGCTGGGTTTACTTGACTTTGGTGTGACTTTATAAGAGGAGAGAGTTCCTTTTTTCCATAAAAAAACAAAGGTATGTGTGTTTAACTGCCAATCAAGGATTATATAATAAGAATTTCAGGGTATCCACTGATAGCTGAGCAGTCCTCAGATAATTTGCATGTACGAAAATGAGGACTTCAGACATACATTCTCAGGGAATTGAATCTTGTCAAAAACTAGTGGTTTGGGGGCTGGAGTGGTGGCTCGGTGATTATGGTGCTTGCCCAGTATGCACAAGTGCACGGGTTCCAACCCTAGAACCCACATACACAACTAAGTGTCAGAGCAACAAAAGCCATGTGAAAAACTCAATAAAAATTGATTCTCTCTGACTCTCTCTCTCTCTCACTCACTGTCTTTCTCTCTCTCTTAAAAAAACAAAAAAAAAGCTAGTGGTTTTGGAAGAGAACCTAGAGCCAGAACCCCCAGTGCACTTTGGTCAGATGCCTTGAGGTCAGCATGGCGAAGCCCTGAGCGGAGGACCCAACTAATCTGCACACTGACACCTGACCAGATGACAGCCTTATAGTTTAAAAATATGAGTATTTTACGTTGCTAAATTTGTGACAATTTGTTATATAGCAATAGAAAACTAACATATCTTACTTTGAATTTTGTTTAAAAATCACTCATTTTCATTCGTTCTTAAACACAAGCTACAAAACCAAATTATGGCGTCTCTAAGAAACCAAAGACATTTTGGGGAACATCAAACAAGTAGTATATATCATCTTTAAGGGCTACTGATGATTCTTCAATTTCTGACTGTATAAAAATAATTAGATCTACACAGAGGACTTTTGATTTTTGTTTAAATAGATTTTCATAGCTTTTTTTCTCCTGTTATTTGTTATTATTGTTCTTATTTATATGCATGACTTATTCCAGTAGCCAAATGTGTATTTGTATTTCTATCTGTTATGTTTTGGTAAACTAGAGGATTATTCATGTTTGGTTAGGTCTACAGTGAGAACAACTAAGCTAAAAATAGTATCTGAACTTAAAATATATTTTCCTTTCTATTTTTCTGAGTATCTCTCAGTATTTGCATTTACCAGAAAAAAATGATATATGATATTAAAAGACTACCAATTGATTGCTGATATTTTAGACTATTTCTTTTAAAATGGTGATTGCTTTTCCCATCCATTGAGAGCACTTGACCAGACAAAATGGCAGAACACTGCTTTATGTCTTCAAAAGGTCTTTACTTTCGAATGACCCTAGTGAGTCAGAAAATCACTACAGAGTATGATACAGGATTCCACCTTAGTCCACAAATCACAAAAGTGGGGTATGCTCCATACCAGTGACCAACTCTACACTTGGCATTATCAGTTTACTAACCCACTAATAGAGAATACGTATCATAGTTTCTTGTCTTGGTAGCAGCGATTTAGGAAAAAGGTTTACAAAGCTTGCAGATAAGAATAGTAAAAGACACAACACTAGGAGATTAGCTAACATCACTTTTGACAAAAATGAGGAGAATCTTGATAAAAGATTACTGTTAAAGATCAAGTTTCAATTATTCAGTCTTTAAAATGGTTTCCTCGTGTTTTTATATTACCTTTTCTCTCCCATTGTGTCATGTATGTGCTGTGCCCTTTTGGGACATGACAGGGCACATCTACCTGATGATGTCATGACCAACTCAAGTTCTCCTGTTGAAAACTCCCTGGTACAACATTTAGATTGAGTGCCTCTAGGGAGATGTCTTCATCTAAAACCACTTTCTTCAGTGCTCATCTGAGTTTACGTATCTCATGTGGTCACATTATTATTTTAGCTTTCCTGCTGAATGAGAAAAATTGCATTTTCCTTCATATATGCACACACACAAGTGATAGAAAGCTTTGCTAACACCCTGCCCACATACAATAGTCCTCCTGATTTGACTTTATTCCCCTTCTTGCCTTTTAGATTTAATGATTTTCTTTGGGCAATACTGGGTAGAATATCATTTAAAATATAACATAAATGGTGAATATTTTAAGTGGTGTTAATGCTGCTCTGTTAATATTACTTCAGCAATAAACAATTGAGTGGGAAATGAATTCCACCCTGTTTCACCATAACACTAACCATCACTGTGTTAACTATCTGGATTAACGTGGAAAGTAGCTGGACTACATTTATAATTAATGTGATCAAGAATACAGCATCTTTCTCATTAACTTTACCTGAGTTTGTTTTTCTTTTACTCTTTGATAACTAAGAACCTCATATTTGTTTTCTGTTGCTTTGTACACAACATCCTCAAATAATGCAGGCAAAAATCACCACTACTACCATTACCAACCCACTTCTAGATAATGGGTATCTCTGAATTACTAACAGTAGAGAAGGTACATCTACAAGCTTCCATAATAGACAATCAGGACATATAAAAGAGCAACCCTTTTGTAGCAAAAAAGATAATACTGTAACTGGAATAGCAATCTGTCTTACAGAGAACAAAGGCTGTGCCTCACAGAGTCCAAGTGTTTGCTCTTTGCCAACATCCTCCCAAATCTGCAGACATGTTTAGAAAGAATGCCTACACCTCCTATTCAAAAATTAAAAGGGAGATCTTCTGAGCTTTGAAAGGTAATATTTGGGTCGTGTTGGAGCCTAGTATTTTTATTTCTTGGTTTTGCTTCTGACTTCATGTAGATATATAAATCATATAATTTATTTGTTTTTAAAGCAATTGATTTAAATTACTCTTTATGTAATTTCTTTAAGTGCTTTAGATATTAAATGCATAAAATAGCTATAGATGTAAGGATTAAAAGTGAGGCATGAAGACAAATGGTTATCAGCTGAGAGGTTTCTTTTTAAAAGAATGTGGAGTTGTGTAGCATTCACTGTAACTTTTAAGGCTCCCAAGTATGCATTTAAAGAATAATTTTCAACAATTTTCATAATATACTAAAATCTGGTTGTTACTTTCCCTGTATATGAGATCATTTCTCACAGTAGCTCAAATGAGAAACCGAATAAATTTCTTTATTGGCAACAAAAACACTTTCCTTCAACAATTACTGAAATGCAGGGGTTTAGAAAAATACCACACTCACGTAATTTAAAGGAAATATCACAAAACAGCATTATCTTAAATTATAATGCTTTTACATACTTCTCCCTTATTCCTTCGCCATGGATTTTTATTTTAACTCATCATTTCCTTTTTATTTGCAAGATTAAATTTCATAGTAGACTATACTTTAGTAGCATTTTAAAATATTATTACCTATTATTAGTATTATAATCACAGTATTCTTACATGTTTACTAATTACTCAAATAGTATGATATTGAACTACTGCAAATGGACACATAGATTTAAAAAAGTAACAGCCTGGGGCACAGAGTTAGACTTAACACACAATCTGTGGTCTTGGTCTTCTTTTATTTGATATAGAAATAACACAAAAAAGGATTTTAGAGAATGTAGCTTTTCAAGAACTGGATATATCAATTACATCTTCAAATTTGTTACTTCTCCAAAAGTTCTGTTTTAGTAAGGAGTAAAATCCTTTACCTAGCTTTCCAAATAAGAAATCAGAAATCATAGTTAAATCCTCCTGTGGCCCAATTTAAACAGGGACACCCAGGGATGGCAACAGCAATGTCTTAGAAGCAGTATTACTCCCTATGCTCACTGCCATCTCCTAGTCCAGGCCATAGTTTGTATTTTACACACCTGCTCTTCCCCTTCTTACCTGTTCTTGCTGTCTCTTGCCTTGCTCCTCGCACACCCATTCTCCACTCTGAAGCTACAGTAATTTTAAAAATATCCATGTAATTGTGTAATAAATACCCAGGTAATAGTGCAAAAATACCCAGGTAATTGTGTAAAAACTGCCTAGGCAATTTTTCAGTTTAAACCCCATCAGATTTCCCTTTCTGTTGGAACAGAAACCAACTCTTTAAATAGCTCAAAGGGCTCCCTCTGATCTTACCCTACTGCCCCTCAGCTGATGCCAGCGTTCTTTGATTCATGGTTAGTCCTGAAAGCTCCCCTAGTCATCTCACAGGTTTGGGCCTTAGACAAGAGGACTCCTACATCTCTTCTATCTAGACAAATTTTACTCATTGTCAAGCTTCAAACTGCATTTTAAATAGTTTTTTTTTTATGATGCCAAATTTGGTCTAATTCATCCTGTGTACTCAAGTAACAGTACCATATTACCAATTACACTTGTTCTTCTTCCCCAATGGAGTATAGACGTGGTTAGAGGGAAGCTGGGAGAGGGCAGATAAGAGGGGAGAAAACTGGGACTTAGATATCCTAAGGGTCATAGAAAGAACTCCCCTCCTTTGCTCCATTTGGGGAAGAGAGTACATAACATGCCCTCATCTCAAATCCACCAAGGGAGGTTTCCACTGTGCCACACAGACAGTTTATTATAAGACCCATGTAATTAGAGGGAGAATAAAAAGGTAGTATCACTCCCACTCAAGAAACTTGGAAGGAAGGACAGGTTACATGCTTTTGTAGTTGGAGCCTGCTTTTTTTTGGTCTGAGCAAAGGATAAAGGAATATTTTCTACGGACAAGACTGAGCCATGCAGGGTGGAATGAAAAGATCTGGAGTCATTTTAGGTCCTTTTCCAGGGGATAACCTGGGAAGGAAAGGGATTCTTATGAGCAAGAGATTTGGGTAGAGTGAACCACCTGCAAAAGAGAAGCTGGCAGGTTTGAACACACAGAACTGGTTTCCGACATTTACACTGAGGGAAACCTAGTGCTGGGACTATAGGAAGAACTTGGGATAGAGTTACTTCTACAGGCAGGGGCGGGGCCATTTCTATGAAAGAAATCTTTGTCCTTCCACTTTTTCTTCTTCTCTCTCAAATAATGGTCCTAAATGGACAAAAGCTACAGTAATCATGTTGTGAAGGCAGAATGCAGAAAGAGCAGAGGCCGCCACACTCAAGCAGTGTTGATCAAATGGTGGCCTTATCTGGCAAGAGGAGGGATAGTTCTCTGTGTGGATGAAGATCAAAGTACTGATGAATAGCTTCAAATAGACACTCTTGATTGCCACCGTCAAGTAAAGGCGATCACAGCATTGTTTGGAATGTAGGAATAAGAAAACTCATGGGTATGGGCCCAAGTTCCCATTGGGGACCAGAAGATAATTAGTGGCACCTAGTAAATGTGTAAAGGACAATGAGAGGCAAGACTGTGTTCATAAGGCCACGCTTTATATTTTTCAACATCATTACATGTTGACACCCGTTTCAATATCCATTACAACAGCCATTATTGTGGAAGCAAGGTTGTCAGGATTGGCTGCCTAAGGGTGGATCTAAAATGTGGACCTGCAAAATGGGCCCTGAGCACCACATCTGACCGAGTTTCCTCTATAGTGTTAAGCAGATTGTCATCTGTCAAAGTTACGAATTAGTATTCTTTTTGATAGATATGTTCATTGAGTAGTGATCATAATCTATTTTAGCTGTTTGAAGATTAAAAGTTTTATTTTTATGTGAGAATATGAGACAAATTTTCTCAAGTTTGTATGCACTTTAATCAAATAGGGTATATGAATGGCTATTTCTCTAAAGATCTACACTTACATGTAGATAAATTTGGAAATGGGCCAAACATAATCATTTAAGCAGTCTTAACTCTGCTGAAGACAGTCAATCCAGCCATTCCCTTCTTAACTTTGGTCTTCTCAATTCATTAACGAAGGAAATTCAGCATCTCAGATGGACTCAGTTGGTCAGATTAGTTGTAAAATCCATATCAGGGTAACAGAAAGGACATAGCAGTGTTTTAAGGGAACGCTGGCTTTGGAACCAGTATAGGCTGTGTATGATGTGATCTCCATCTTTTGTAGCTTCTTAGGCAAGTTGGTTAACTATCCTAAAGGTTGGTATCCTTATTTAAAAAAATAAACAAAATAAACAGATATTTTTACCTCATGAGGTCTCATGAGATAAACTAAATAATTTAGCACATTGCTTAGCACAATGAAAATGCTCACACATATACACAGGAGACCTATTTAATAATGTCTGCAGCATTAAATTAAGAATATACCCTGAACCGGGCACAGTGGCACATGCTTAAATCCCAGCAACTTGGGTGGGTGAGGAAAGAGGACAACAAGTTCAAAGACACCCTCAACAACTTAGCAAGACTCTGTCTCAAAATAAAAAAATAAAAATAGAAAGGGCTATGGATGTGGCTCAGTGGTTAAGCACCTGCAGATTTAATCCCTGGTATCAAAAAATAATATTATACATATAAAATAAATTTATATATAAATATATACATTATATTAAAAAATGGAATTTATTTAATGCATCCAAATCAGGAAGCTAGCTCTCAAACATATATATTTGTCAGATTTAACTTTTAAAGAGTAAAATACTTTGTCTAAGAATAACGTTCTCTATTAGAACCAAAACAAATTATTTAGGACAAGAAAAAATGTAAGAAACTTCTATTAACATAGGAACAAATAAGTCCAAGAATCTTCAAAAATTATGTATATATAAACTCAAATCTATATAAAATTTAATATATTATGTTATCTAATACATTTCAAGGAGAAATGGAATATTCAATAAATAATTCAGAAATGACCTGCAAGCCATTTTAAGAAAAGTTATGATTCCTGCATCACTGATTAAATACAAACACCCTTCAGGCATTAAGGAGTACTACACGCAAAGAGAAGTCATAAATACCAGACAAAAAGTAATGTGTATTTTTGCAGTATTGAGAGTTTTATCATTACTCAAAGCATGATGCTAAACCCAGCAATGGAAAGGGGGGGAAATGGAAAAACTGAAAGCATTATGATTAAAAATAATGGCAAAAATACACAAAAAGTTGAAATAAAAACTAATAAAATTAATCAAGTAAAAGTAACTTCAGCAGATTAAAGGTAGGAAGCAAAATGTAAAAATTGTATATTCCTGCGCAGTCATAGAAGGAAAGGATTTAACTACTGTCTCTTGAGGACTGAGCCCATCTATTGAGGACCATTGCTTTAAATGGCTTCAGAGTGTCCTTCCTCAGAACGCAGCTATTAAGGATCATTAAAGCTGGAGGTGACTTTAGAGATCATTCTGATCCCCTCTTTGCATTTTACAGACCTGATAACTAATACTTGACAAAGTTAAAACACTAGCTAAAATAGAAATACATATAGGTTTCATTAAGAGCAGAAAAATCTCCTCATCCTGGAGAATAAAGTGTTCAAATAAATATTTGCTAAGGAGGGACATTCCACGTGAATTTAGAAGGATGAGTAATAATTCCCTGTGAGAAAGGTGATTGTGGATTAAATGAAGAAGAATAAGAAACACACACACACACACACACACACACACACAGAGAACAAAAGTCCTATGGACAAAGGCCTAAGGTACAGAAGAGAGAGTTATGTCCAGCACAGTATAAGTGTTTTTGCATAACTGCGTAACTTAAGGATATTGGGCATTAATGCTTTACGTAGTGTTAAATATGGGTCATTTATGAAAAAAAAAAGCATGTCATGCTAAATAAGTTTGGCACTATCCTACAGGAGATGGGGACCCCAAAACCTTTTACAATAGGGAGCTAACATTGTCAGGTTTGTGTTTTAGAAAGTGGATCATTGCCTGAAAATTGGTAAAACAGAAAAAAAATTGAAAATAAAGGAGGCTTGTCCCTCCTTCAAGATCCTGCAGAAATATTATATTAAATCTTGTGGGTTCCACATTGGCAGAATCAATCTTACTTCCTTCTCTCCACTTTTATTTTTTGTGGGATTCTTTTTCTTATGCATTTGTAATATGTACATATATGAATTTCAAGCTCCCTGACTAAAATGAGATCTACAGGATAGAGGAATATGCTCTACACCAACCCTCTCCACCCAAAGAAACTCTACATTCAAACAGCTCCAAAATGTTCACTTATCTAATAAATGAGGTCAGCAACTCTGTTGATCCAAAAGAGGAATAAGGCCTACATCCTATGCCTGTGAGCTTCTTAAATAAAAAAATACAGTACCTAGACAAGAGATTTTACTCTAAAACCATATTAATAAAACTATGTATGCCTGTAGTTTTATTAATCTATAACTGTAGTATAAGACAAAAATAGATACAGACAGATAAATGAACAGGCATGTAGCGTTTACTTCTGCACAGTGGAGGGAAAAAGAATGCTCTAGAGAAGTTACCATTTGAAATAGCACTTAACAAATAGGCAAAAGTTCAGCACAAAGTGATTTCACAGAGAAAGAAAGACAAGAGAGAAACTGGGGTGATAAGAGAGAAAAAATACTAACTATAATTTCTTAATATCAAATATCCTTTCAATACTAAAACTTGCAATTATGTTATTTTGTCATTACCAGTTGTTTCTTTGAATTTGGAAGTAAAGCAGCTCTATCAACATTGTGATTTGGTTAATGCATCTAATTATAGCTTGTTTAAACTATAGGTTCCACCTTCATATTTCTCAGTGTGATTCTGTTCTCCTTTGACATGATAAAAGATAGTTCACTCAATTATGTAGAGATTTACTAATCCCCTCCTAGTAAAAGCACTGGACAATAGTTCCTTATCAGAACTTCGGGTGCAAACATTTATTTTCTGAGTTGTATTCATAAAACATCCTTGGGAATTACTTCGCCACTAATGACTGTGCTGAACTGATGATATTTCTTAAAGGGTTCAGAAATTTCAATTGTCTAAACATTTGACAATATTAGGGCAAATCATCCAAAATTCACTACAAAAAAAGGAATTTTATTGGTTGTAGTTAATAGAAAGGAAGGTAATTTTATTTCCTCAGAATTTACTATAATGTAATAAAAAATACTGGTGATTTTCTAACATATTTAATATGATATATCCCCATGGATTAATCAAACATGTTTATAAATGTCTAAACTCACCAGTTTGCTTTACTTTTCAAAAACAGATAACTGTCTTAGTTTCTATAGAATTCCCTCAGTGTCAAATTTGTGCTTAGAGGGAACTAGAAATATCTGGCAAGATGTGAGAAGCGAAAGGAAGTGGAAACTGTGTGAGAATGTCTGTAATGACTTAAACAGATTACACGTCATTAAGATCCCTCTGGGACGTCAAGGTCAAAATGAGGAAGGTATTTACTGCTCATCAGTGAAAGTCAGGGAGTAGACTACAGTCACTTTGAAGAACGATTAACCAACTTCATAGGACCAGGATTAATTTACAGAATTTAATGCTTAGTTGAGGCAGAAATGTGCTTGCTCTCAGTGAAGTGATGATGAAGGGGCCTGGAACAACTGTAGGTCTGATCTGGAATTATTTAATAAGTAGTCTGGTTGGAAGCAATTGGTCTCCAAGGAATGTTAGGTAATTTTCCTTCAATTTGAGTTAAACATCATGCCGGAAAAAGAACCCTAATGACTAGTCACAAAGTGACTGCTGAACAGTCTCCTCTCTACCTTAACAAAAGCCACAAAGAAATATTGGGTTGAAAATAGCCACTATTACTCATTTGATTAGGTTTTAAGAGACTCTCTCTCTAGGATATGGAGCAACAGAAATAAATCTGAAGTCCTTTGGTTGGCTCTGACTCCTGCAAAAGAATATATAGATTAAGTGGCTTTTTGGGAGAGTATAGCGACTTGATGGCTTCCCATAGCCACTTAATGAAGCAGAGCCTCAAAAGTCTTAAGTTATAAAACCAAACATGGCCTCAGTTTAAGAAGCAGAACAAACGGCAAATAACGAGGGGAAATATTCATGTGTCTTTCTCCAGGAGAATACGCACAAATGTATGGATTTGGAATATCATATGTACCTTTGAGACTTATTCAGGAAGGAAGTTACTGGAATAAGGGATCAAGTCCCCATAATATTTTCTAATTCTGACCACAACCGTCTCTCTGCAGTTATAGTATTCATTAAGCACAAATCTGAACATGGGCTCATCAAAACCTTTTGAAAAGCAAAACTGATCTGTCTTGGATGTTAATAGTTCCAGCTATATTATTTCATTTCTAAAAGGGTAAGCAGGTGAAATACAGCATAGTGCCATTTTGCCTGAGGCATTTGTTTCAATAGAAAAAGTCCTGGTTTGGGATTTAGAAACTTTTGTTACAGTTGCATCTCTGTGATTTTTTTTTTTCTGTGATCACTGAAACATCATTGTGATTCTCCGTGATTCAGTTTCAAGATATGGATAGACTCATTTCCAAAACAACAGAATAACATACAAGGAAAAAAAGGTCCATGAAAACATACACACACAAAAACAACAACAACAACAAAAACCCTTTATATTGTTAACTAGCATTAGAGAAATAAGCTGTAAGAAAGTGATTAGGAATGAGATCCAATTATATGGCCTTAAGGAAAAGAGGCAAAGACCACAACTTAAATCTTAGAATCAGTATAGAACCAAATGGAGTTTTTATTATAATCAAGTTGTTACCAAATTGTATATATTTACAAAAATAAATTTAAAAAATAAAAAAGCAAAGCTAACAAGATGGAATAATTTTTCCAAGGTCAAAATCTTATGAAAGGCAGATCAGGGATCAAGCTCTGAATATCTATTTTCAATTAAATATTTTTTTCTACTATACTAAAATGAGTAGTCAGAAATGATGAAAGAATAAATATATAATTAAATTTCAAAAGAGTATCTTAAAGCTTCATTAATTATATTATTTTATAAAAGCTCTCTCTCATCCTAAAATATCAACCATAAATACTGAGATAATGCAATCTGCTTATGGTATATTTATCTTATGTCCAACATGTACTACCACTGAATATGTAATTATTCACTGAAATTATAGTCATATGTAAAAAAAAAAGGTTGTTCACTTTTATTGCATTCTACGGCTAACAATAATAGACATTTTAGTAAGAAATAAAATGTTGGAAAATTGTTCTGCAGTCCCTCATGTGTGGAATGCATAATGTCAGGCATAGTCCAGAGGACCAGGTCTCTCATATCCTAGCAGGTGGAGGATAATCGGACTCACTTAGTCACTATTATCACTTACTCCTAGGTCACAGATCCTGAGCCACAAGGGCAAGTTGAGACCAGAGACTGGCAATTTTTCACTGCCCAGTTATAAGGCAAAATGTCACTTCAGAAAATGTGGGTCCCCAATCTCAGCTTCAGTGCCTTAATATGGGATTGTGCAAAGAAGAAAGGCAACACATCAGGACCAAGAGCTCTGCATGTCTAACTTTGGAAAGTGAATGGGGAACTCCAGTGTAAGGTACCGGTTACAACTCTGCAGGTCCTCGCAAGGAGAGTAATGGAAAGGAGCCTGGTACCTCTGAAACAATACAAGAGAAGACCCAGAAACTTAGAAGACAGGAGGGAAACGTATATTCAAGACAAGCTTTCCTTGGGTTGTAGGGAGAAACAGACAATTCAACAATGATAGTTGCAGACTTTAGCAGCTCACTTTCAATGACAGCGAAACTAAGCAGAAGATCAACCAGGAAATAAAGAGCTTGAACAACATTAAAAACAAGGGAGAACATCATGCTAGGTGAAATAAGTCAGGCTCAGAAAGTCAAAGGCTGGATATTTTTTCTCATATGCAGAAGCTAGACCAAATTAGGAAAAAACGGGGAGGGGAGGTAAGGGGAGGAAATGCCATGAAAATAAAAGGAAGATCAATGATACGGAGGAGGAAGGGAATGGAAGGGGAATGTTGGAATGCAATTGACCAAATTATATTGTGCACATGTATAAATATGCCACAGTGCCTAGAAAAGGTGTAGGAACACATAATCTAGGGAAACAATAGATAAGTGAGGGGGAGAGGTGAGGGAGGGAAGATAGGGAGGGATTTAGGGAGACAATCAACAATGTAGCATACTCTTCACCCCCTGAGAATCCAAATAACACTTCTGCAATCGTTTAATTCTGGAAAATTCACAACCTAAGTATTTATATTGCTTGTAGGGGCAAAATTTAGAAGAATTTAGAGACTAGTACATGGGCAACGTAGGGGTAATTCTGGTTTAGGACCAAATGCATGTAATATCATTACTTTATGTGCATTTATGATTGTACAATAACTCAACTCCTTAATAAAAATGTTTTAAAAAAAATAAATATACCACAGTGAATTTCACCTTTATTATCTATATATATATATTTAAATCAGTGATATATATATATATCACTGATTTAAATGTATAGCTGTAAACATATACAGTAAGAAAGAACAAAAATTTCAAATTAAAAACCTAATTTTCTGTCTTAAAAAACTACAGAAAGAAAAAAAGCTAAAAAAACCCAAAAATGAGCAGAAGGAAAAAAAAACAATAAATGAAATGGTAGAAATAAATGAAAGTGAGAATAGAAAAATAATAGATAAAATTGGTAAAATTAGAGCTGATTCTTTGATAAGTTCAACAAAACTGACAACCTAGCCAACAGATTATGAAAACAAGAGAATCAAATTACTAAAATCAGGAGTAAAAGAGTATATCACCATTAATCTTAGAGAAATAAAAATAATAAAGAATTCATGAACAAGTAGCAATATGGACAAAACTAAATATCCTACATTAAAACGAGTAAGTCCTAGAAATATTTAAAGTATAAAAATGACTTGCAGTCAGCACAGATTCATAAAAAGGCATTATCTAAGTAATTTTTTGAAATTCTCACAAAGAAAAGCCCAGAAGCAGATATCTTCACTGGTAAATTATACTTAGTATTTAAGGAAGAAATAATACCAATTCTTCACAAAACTTCCCAGAATACAGACAAGGCAGGACTATTTCCCAGCTACACTATATAACTAATACTAACCAAACGAAAAAAAAAAAAGTTAACACAGGAAAAGAAAATGACAGAACAATTTCCCTTTTGAACAAAGATGCAAAAATGGAGGAAAAAGCCTGGCAAGCTAAATCCAGTAATCTGTAAACAGGATTATACACTATGGCCAATTGCGGTTAGTTAGCATAATGCCCCCCCCCCAAATCAGTTAACATAATTCACCATATTAAGAGAATAAAGGACAAAATCTACATAATCATTTAATTTGTAGAGAAAAAGCATTTGACAAAATAAAACACACTGTTGTGGGGGAAAAAAAGCTGAATAAATTAGGGTTAGAATGAAATTAACTCAACCTGGAAAGAGCATCTTTGAAAAACCAATAATGAATTTCATACTTAATGGTAAACCCTTAAATACCAATCCCCCAAGACAGGGAACAAGGCACATAAAACCACTCTAGGTATTCTATTAAATATTATACTGGGGTTTCTAGTCAGAGAAATTGCATTTTTTAGAAAGTTATTTTGTTTGGAAATTCAGAATAGACCAAAGAAGATGACATGTTCTTGTACATAATCCTAAGAAATACACACACATACACAAATTCCCAAACAAGCCAAGAATGAAGATTATAAAACAATATGCATAAATAAATTGTATTTTACACACACAATAAAAATTTAGGAAATTAAAACAATTTCATTAACAATAGCATAAAATTATTTAATAATTTTTTCTAAGAGGTACAATTCATATACTGAAAACTAATTTACAATATTTTTTTTTAAAGAGAGAGGGACAGTGAGAGAGACAGAGAAAGAGACAAACAACTTTATTTAGTTTTTCACATGGCCTTAGTTGCTCTAACACTTAGTTGTGTACATGGTGCTGGGGCTTGAACCTGGGTCCTTGTGCTTGCCAGGCAAGCACCGAAACCGCCGAACCACCGCTCCAGCCCCTACAATAGATTTTTGAAAAAATTAAATATCTAAGTAAATAAAAAGATATCTTATGTTCCCAAACTGGGATACTATACTTTTAGGATGAAAATATTTCTCAAATTGATATATGGACTCAATGCAATCCCTATCAAAATTTCAGAAGGTATTCATATGGAAATTGATAAGTTGATATTAAAATTAAAATATAAGTTCAAAGGAACCATAATAGTCAAAACAATCATTAAAAAGAAAAAAGAGGATTCATACTTTCTGATTTTACACTTTATTACAAAGCCACAATAATTAAGACAGTGTGGTAATGGCATAAGATAATAGACTGATAGCTCACACTCCAGAAATAAACCCACATGTTTTTGGCAACTGATGTTTTGCCAGGGGATAAAGGGAGTTGAAGAAAAAAATTCCAACAAATAGTGTGGGGACAACTACATATAAATCTGCAAAAGAATGAGGTTAGGTTTCTCTTTCTCTATCATGTACAGAAAAATTAAATAAAAATGGGTCAAAGATATAAATAAAAGATATCAAGATATGAAACAAGAAAACAGAGATGAATCTTCATGATTTTGTTTAGGTTATATTTCTTTCTTTAAATACCCTTATCAATTGAATTTGAATATTTTTCTTAGAAATCAATTATATAAATACAGTAGTTATTCATAATTTACAATAAAATATCTTTCCTTTATCAGTTTTAAGAATTAGTATGTCATTCTACACTTCTTTTCATAATGTAGCTATATTTGGAGATTTCAATTTTTCTTCAATATTTATAAATTACATAAATTATTTTTTAACTTTACTCTAAAATTAGGTTTAACTCTGATTTTAATGTGATGAAAAACAATAACAGCAACAGGAATTCATTACAGGGTTTTGGCTCTGATGTCTCTAACCTGACCATTGATCATGCCACTGACCAACTTCTCTGTATTCCATTATAAAGGAGGTATGGAGGGCTGGAGACACGGTTCAGCAGTATCAAGCTTGCCTGGCATATGTGAGGACATGGGTTCTAGGCCCAGTACCACATACACAACTAAGGATCAGAGCAATGAAAACCAGATGAAGAATTAAATAAAATTGATTCTCTCTCTATCCCACTGTATACATCTCTCTTAGAAAAGAAGAAAAAAAAGAAAAGAAATGGAGGTATGGAAAAAAAATGCTAGATTGAGTTTCTTTGAGAATCTGCAACTTGTCTATCACACTGATGGTTTCTTGGCACTTGATGTAAAAATATTTGCTTAATAAAGGTTTCTATGATCTAATCTATACTAGATTTCCAAGATAAAGTTGAACTTCTTTATGGGTATGAAAAAACTTTAATTGAAATACATAGAGAAATGAAAATAGAAGTACTCCGAAATACAGTTGAAATCAATATTCATTGATTTCTGGAACACTGTATTCAAAGAGTGATAAACGGAGGCAGATTCTGAAAGAAGTGGCGATAGACACTAATCACAGAGGAAATCCATGCACAAGGTAATGCAGCCTCAAGTTTTTCAGGAACATTTGCATAACCAGGTGGTAGCAACTTTATCAGTGCAGCGTTTGAGTACACAAGACAATAATCTTTTATCACCACTGAAATCATTAAAAGCTATAGACTACTGCATTAAATGGTTAGTTTTAGATAATGTTCAATCAAAATATTTATTCCTGAGAAAGAATACTTCAACAATAGACCCACAAAGTATGTCATTTTTCTTTTCAGCTTTTGTCATGATAGCATTTTGCTGTTGTTAGAAGGCTATTATGACAAAATATATGACATTTGAAGTAATTGTCTACATTAGCTAAATATTCTTTCCCCAGTCATTTAATTGGGAAAGGCATATCTACTTTTCTGGTTGGGGCAAGTCATCCATTTAGTTGGATGGTGTTAACAAAGACAACACAGACATCATTGAAGACTTATCATGTGCCAGCATGACAGCTGCTTTTAATCAACTGCTATATCAACCTTCTAGAAACATCACAGAGCAGGTATTTTTTTTTACATTTTTTTATTACCAGTGTACAGAGATACAAATGAGAGGGAAACATTATCAGACCATCAATAACCAAAGTATATATACATAGTTATCCATGGATAATGCCATGTTTAAGTATATATACATAGTTATCCATGGATAATGCCCAAACATGGATGACCACCTTGAGTTTCACCTGTTGCAGTTACCCCCAGGAGAACTCTTGCATAAAATGGGTATCTCGTGGAGGAATAACCTCTGCTTCTGAGATGATTCCCCTATATTCCTACTCTCCAGTATCTTAGGAGATCTTCAAATTCCCTCCCCCACCACTCCCCCTCCCTACACCTCCCAGTATCCTAGGGTACCATCCCCCTATTATGCTGACAATCATACAGTTTGAGGATATTATTAGTTTAGCCGTTTAACCTACTGCTTGCCCATGTATTCTAGCTTCCACATATGAGAGAAACCATTCGGCCCTTGAGTCTTTGAGATTGGGATACTTCACTTAGCATAATTCTTTCCATCTCTGTCCATTTGATATAAAAAGCTATAATATCGTCTTCTCTAATGGCCAAGTAGTATTCCATTGTATATATGTACCATAATTTTTGTATCCACTCGTTGAGTGAGGGGCATCTGGGTTGGTTCCATAGTCTAGCTATGGTAAATTGAGCTACTATAAACATTGAGGAAGCCACATCACTATAATATGGTGATTCTCTTTTGGAAAAATACTCAGGAGTGGGATAGCTGGGTCATAAGGTGGTTCCATCCTTAATTTTTTGAGGATTCTCCACACTGCTTTCCATAGTGGCTGAACCAGTTTGCAGTCCTACCAGCAGTGTAACAGTGTTCCTCTTTTCCCGCACCCCCTCCAGCATCTGTCGTTGTTTGTATTCTTCATTTTTGCCACTCTAACAGGTGTGAGGTGGTATCTCATTGAGGTTTTGATTTGCATTTCCCTTATAGCTAATGATGTGGAGCATTTTCTCATATATTTATGGGCTTTCTGGACTTCCACTGGAGAGAAGTTCCTTTTGAGATCTTTAGCCCATTTGTTGATTGGATTATTTGTGGGTTTGGAGTTTAGTTTC
>PVKS010016958.1:0-42965 GCA_004027875.1 Aplodontia rufa
TATTTTTCTATTTAACAAACTGTTAAAGAAGTTTTCCACATTGCAGTGTTCATCTGAGATATATGTTGAACATACATGAATTTCCTTATGAATATCTGCATCTTTGTGATTACAGGCTATTTGATTCTATATGGTGTGTTGATGGTGGAACCCACTAACATGGGTAGAGTATGCTAAAACTTTGCTCCATTCAACTTTTAAAAAATATGATTTTATTTTATTTTTTTTAAAGAGAGAGGGATACTGAGAGAAAGAGAAAGAGAGAGTCAATTTTATTTAGTTGTTCCGAGACTTCATTGTGTATGTGTTGCTGGGGTTTGAACTCATGTACTTGTGCATACTAGGCAAGTGCCATAACTGCTGAGCCACCGCTCCAGCCCCGTGAATATAATTCTTAAAAGAGAGAAAAAGCAAAGAAACAGGACAGTAATATTCTGAGTGGGAAAACAATGAATGAAGTGTTTAATAAAACATTGTATACACGTTTCATATCCAGATGCAATTAAACTAGGATAGAAACTGAAGAGATTAACTCATTTTCAAATAAATTAATCCTCTGGTTGTGTTATAGCTATCATAATCTCTATCATATAACAGTAGTTCAGTGGGGACCACTCATAGCCAAACCATATCAGGGGGATTGCAGCAGTGGCTTCTATATCTTTACCCTCTATTTAGAGCTGCATGGAGAGGTAAATATGAATGATCAGAGCCTTCTACATGGCTACATCATCTTTGTATAAGTAGGCTCATTTATAATGTATATTTTTAAAGAGAGAGGGATAGTGAGAGAGAGATAGATAGAGAGAGAGAATCAATTTTTATTTATTTTTCCATGTGTCTTTCATTGCTCCAACACTTGGTTGTGTACGTGGTGACGGGGTTTGAACCAGATTCCTTGTGCATGCCAGGCAAACACCGTAACCTCCAAGCCACCGCTGCAGCCTCTGTAATGTATTTTAAGAGTTACATTTGTTCATATGTTTATCAATTTCTTGTCAAATTCACTTTTCAATTGTACGTATTCTGTCTTGTTTTGCATCATCTTCTAACTTATCTGTATCTAAAGGTATTAAAATTTTGCGAACTTGGTGTAAATACTCAGTTTAGTGCCTCCAATAACTTCTACTTTACGTGTGAAAAGTGAGTAGATAAGAGCAGAACACTGCCCATCTTCATCTTTCTTTGGTTCATTTTATATGAGCTTTACATATGCTTGCGTTTTCATTTTCCTTTGTTGCACATCTCTGTAGCCAACACTCCCCATACTGTATCCAACTCTGTACTTCCCTCTCCCCAGGAACAGAAACTCGGGTGCGAGCAAATCTTAAGTACAAGTACAGGAAAAATGACACAGAAAGAAATTACATGAGCATTACTATTGTAACCTCCATATATTTAGCATGAGGCCAACCTTAGCTTTAAAAACAAAATTAAAACATTTTCTAATGTTCCTAACATTACAGTTGGTAAACTGGTCCATGCCTCCTTTTATTCTCAGGAACAGAGAAGCCATACTCTTGCCACAGGGACAGAGCTGTACTCTTTTCTCTCCTCTCATCGAGATCACAATGGGTGAAAAGATATTTGTCCCATGGCACCCTCTAAAATATCTATAAGATATAGTTTAGGAAAAAAAATTTTTTTTCAACCTCAGCTTAAACTTGGTATCAATCAATGATGTAAAGTCACTCAAGATTTTAATCATTCTCCATTTTCCAAAGTTTAAAATTAAAAACAAAATATAATGTAGGCTTTTAAGCAAGCCATATAAAAATAGTACTCATATAACAAAATATTTTCAATTTTTAAAATATTTTTCAAACATTTTTATCACTCTACTTCTTTTCCAAATAATATTAAAGGAACATGTGTGAAGACTGCAGTCCCGTCACCCCTGTGTCGTGGACTTCCATAAATTGCTTTACTGCTGATTCTCAGGTTGCTAATTAATTTTGCATAATTTTTGACCCTCAGACTAATAGTTAACTATGAGTTTGAATGTATATAGATTTTTGTTAAACTTACTCTGATTCTTATTCAATACTTCATTTTGCCTTGAAAATTTATAGTTAAGTATTTACTTCTGAAGTAGACATGTTTATAATGGCTTTCATATTCTAACTTAAAAAATTATCTATATTCCCAGAGAGGAACAACTAGGGTAAAATTAAGCTGTCATCATTTTAAAGCTCATATTTTTTTCCTGCAAAATAAATGTAAATGTAGATGGGTCTTCAAAGACACAGAACCGATTCATATTTCTTGTGCTATTAGCTATCTAAGAAAAATAGTTTTCATGTTTATTATATATGTTTTCAACATTTAGGCAATTTGTATATTTGTGATAAATTATTGTTTGTAATCTTTAAATTATATGCTCCAGACCACAAAATTCTTACTAATTATAACCAAATTTCAATGAATAAAACTTTTGGCCAATGCATATTTTCTGATGTTCATATTATAAAATCTTATTTGGTTAAGTATATCACTTTATATGTATGTATCACTTTATATATCACTATACATACAAGCACATATATATATAGTATACATTACTGATACTAATATCTTCCTTAAGTAGAATGAATTTCAGTGCTTTGATTAACTAAAAATATGTATTTTATGCAGTTTGAAAATATATCACCAAATTATGCCACAAAATTTTGTGCAAATTTATAATTGATAAATATAGACCAGAACAAATACGCTGCTCTTTCTTTTAATGCAATCAAATAAAACTAGAGGTAGGTGACACATCATTTACATTTGCATGTTCCTCATAAGTCATAGGAATGCTGGTTGAAGAGTAACATGAACAGTCCTCAGATGCTATGCACTTGAGAGAAGTAGGCTGGGGGGGCGGTGTAGACATCATAAGGAGTGATACAAAATGGTCTTCTAGAAGTCTCCAAATTGGGATTTGGGGATTTAGCTCAGTGGCAGAGCACTTGCCTAGCACACACAAGGCCCTGAGTTTGGTCCTCAACCTTAAAATAAAAAAATAAAAAAAAAAGAAGAAGAAGTCTCCAAACCGAAATAAAAACCTTAGTGGGCTCTTTCACTCCACATTCCTCTTCCTTTTTCTCCTCCATCCATCTTTTTTTTTTTTAAAGATAGGTAAGTGAAAGGGAGAGAGAGAGAAAGAGAAAATCAGTTTTATTTAGTTTTTCATTTGGCTTTTATTGCTTAGACACTTGGTTGTATACATAGTGCTGGGGTTCAAACCCACGTCCTTGTGCATGCAAGGCAGGTGCCAAAACTGCTGAACCACCACTCCAGCCCCCCTTGTATCTTAACATACATTATTATTGTTTTCTCATTTACCTAGTTTCTTCACCCTACTAAAATATAAGATTTACGGACGCAATGAATTCTGCCTGCTCATTGTGGTTGCTACACGCTCCCTGCTGCAGATACAATCCCAGGGCCTGACATTCAGTAGTTCCTGAGTAAACACTGATTGAATGAATGAATTGTAAATCATCCCAAAGACTTTAAAGAAAACATTTAATAAAATACAGTGATTCTTTTTCATAAAAATCTTCAGTGAAACACACCAATATTATCCTTTGACATGGAGAATATCTACATATAAAACTATTAGAGAGACAGAGAACAGATGCACATTTTATACTAGTCTTAATTTGAAGAGAAACATTTTACCAATTCCCTTCCTTTATTTTCTGAATATGTAATGGAAGAAAATTGGAGAGATGTGTAAAATTGAGGAATTGTTAAAATATAGATAAAATAAAAATTTATCATTGACACCAATTTTTCACACTTCCAGATAGTCATATTTCTTGGTGTGCAATTTTGTGGTTCTGTTTTTCAAACAGCCAATGCACAAATCTTATCCTTAGCTTTACACTCTGCCAAGTAACTTGTTTTGACCAGGGGTGCATGTGTGGAAGAAGGGAAATTTTGCTAATTTTGAGCTTGGTCGTATAAAGACCTCAGGCATTTTTCTGCTTGGTCTGCAACTCTCCCATCTCCATGAGAAGAATATTCTCCACAATATGGACTAAAAGTTAGGTTAATGCAGAAGTCTTCCCAAAGGTGATCTAAGTGTGGATCATAATATTAAGCTGGCCTAAACATGCCTAAGCAAGAATATTATTGTTTAAAGCCACTGATTTTGTGGTGAGTTCTATGCAGCAATAAAATTTCATCTAATTGATAACAATTTAACTTAGTACCTCCTATAGCAAGGGAGATTGAAAGATAGAAGATTGTCATGATATGAGAATATAATGTGCATATAAATAATTGTATTTAATGATAAACTTACAAAGACTGGTCTTGCTTATCTGTGTAAACCGAAGTTGCGTACAGCCTCTACTGAGTTATATTTACCCCATATCAAGAAGAAAACAACAAAAATAACAACAATAAAAATGTGTGAATAAACTATCAGACTCCTTATATGTAAAATCTCCTAGGAGACATTCACAAACAATTCTTTTTTTTATTTTTTATTTTTGAACAACCTTACAAGATTTTAACAAAATAATATAAAATGTGTATATATTCTGGATATTGCAATCCAGTGTATATAATTACCCCCAGGAGTGCCCCCCCAATTACCCTCCCTTATCCCACCCTTCCCCTTCCCACTATATCTCTAAAAAAAGTATTAGGTTGTAAAGCATTACATCTTATCTGGATTTAACACATGCTAATAGACATTGTCCAGGGTCTAGTCCCCACCTCCACAGATGAGTGGAGACAATCGACCCTTAGATCTCTGGGTGAAGCTGATTTTCACAAACAATTCTTATATGTCTGGAAAATATACAAGAAAATTTGCTGTCAAAATTACTCTTATAGACACAGTGTCCTAGCTAGAACACCATTTTCCTGTTTTTCCTAGAGCAGATGTTAAGAATGCAAGGGATAATAAGAAACAGAGAATAAATATGAAGACATTGTCATGCATTCAGGTTCCACCAGGCTTGTTGAAACTTTGTAAGGAACAAACATTTTATACTTTAAACAAGAGTATTGCTCTACTGCCTGAGATGGAATCCCCAATTGCTCCTGTTCTAAAAGCTTGGTTGTTACAAATTCTGTTTCACATAATTCAAATGACATGCAGTTCAGATTAAGGATGAGGAAAGATACTAATTTTTTGGTGTCTATTATGTGGTCATATTGACCTTTGCTAAGACATTGGTTGACTCTATGAAAACACTCCCTGGTGAATCTAGAATTGTGGGTGTGTAGGATGCAGGAAAAGTCTTGTGAAGGTGAAATATTTTAAAGAGTCAAACATTACTAAGAGAGTAATTAGTATTCAGACTGGGATGTTGTCTTAAATAGGCAGTGTAGATTAGATATATTTAAGACTTAAACACTTGGGTATGGTTTTCCTATTGACTAACCACTTACCAACTAGATGAAACCTTATTTTTCCCTAACCATGTATTACTTGTCTACTTATCTAATTCAAGTCTGAAATTCAACATTTTTGCACATTATTCAATCAAATCATAAACCACACAAAATTTTCATGTTCTTACTGCTTAACGTTGAAAATTAAGGGAATAAAAGCGATATCACAAAATTCATTAAACTCCTAAAATAAAGATTTAAAAAATTATACATAAGCATTTTACATACATTTATGTTTTTATCTTTATGTTCCAACTTTCACATAAATTCAACATAAAATTCTACATGCAACCTAAAGTATATAAGAAACCCAGTAAACATGATTGTTCTAAGTTATCAAGACATGAGATGAAGGGGACAAAAGAACACCTATCTAGAAGGAGTCTCTCTACTTTGTAGGTTTGTGATTTTGTTGGCATGTCCATAGTTTTCATGGCATATGATCACTTAAAGACCTTCAGTCAACCTGTAAAGGAAATATTGTAGGCTTTGTAAGATTTTACAGAGCACATTAAATGAATAAATTTTAAACCATAACCTTGAAAAATGTGAAGGATTATTTGTAACCAGCTGCTTTTCCTTTCCACTGAGAATAGGAGACATGGAATGTTTGTTTAAATCACAGCAGGAGTGACTTAGATTGGACAACAGGAAGATTCACTTGACAGAAATTCATACTTGATTTCATAAGGATTTCCAAGGGAAATTCATAGAGTTTTTTCAATAGTAGTATGATAGAATTTATCCCATCTTGCTCATTCCTTTTCTCACATGTATGGCTTCTTTTCCCATCCCTGCTCCTTACCTACCGTGAATCAACAAGGATGCTGAGGGTAAACTGGCTATGTCTCTGTTCCCACTTTGGGTATTTTGCTATGAGCAGTAAAGGCTAAATCACAATGACAAATACATGAAGGGATTATGTTATGGTAATCTTTTTGAATTAATGTATCTTGGATTTCTTTATCAATATTAAAATTTACATGTCAGATTTACTCTCATATGAATGTTTGATTCTATGATACTTATTTAGTAATGCCTTCATAGTGCTCTTGTTCACTCTGTATTTGCACTGGGCAAATAATAAGAATCAAAAGATCTTTGCATTCAGGAAACATGTATCTCTAATTTTTTGTAGAAAAAAATATTGGAATATGTTAAGATTAAAATGTTAAAATGAAAACACAGTAACACTCAAAAGGTTTCTCATTTTTCATTGTTTTGTACATCCATTAAGTTATATTTTCCAATAGTATACCCATAGGGGAAAAAAGTCTTTTATTTGTAGATAAAATAGCTATCTGTGTTTCTTTTGCGTTTGATAGTGAGGTTGTCCCCTACCACCACCACTCCAGGAATGGGATTGTGAGAGAATAAAATGGCCTCAATAGCTCCTGTCCTTGTATGTATACTCCTTGGTAATATCTTTACTGTTCTGCATCAAGAAATATTTTTTTTCCTTTCTTTGAATCTGTGCTGAACATATCACTTTCCTTAACCAACAGAATGGTACACAAAATAACATTTGGATATTGTGAAAAATGATACCTCAAGAAGCCCAGGAAAATTATTTTCTTCTTGAAACATGGATCTAGGGCCTTTACATAAAGAAATGAAGTTACTGGAAGATAAATAACCAGATGAGAATGAACTGTGGAGCCATTGTCCAGAGGTAGAACCCAACATCTGTAATCACTCATGCCCTATAAAGACTTTTCATGTCTACAATCACATAAGCACTCCAGGCAAAACCCAATAAAAATCATTTATCTGAGCCCAGCTCAAATTTCAGACCCATACAATAATGAAAAAGTAAAATGCTGTTGACTTAAGCCTCTGTTTATTTAACGTGACTTGTTAGTCAGTATTTAGCAACTCATGCTGATAATATGAACACATTACCCTATTTATGGTTTGCAGACCAAAATGATTATAGCATGCATATTTTGGTCAGATTCTCCAGGAAGACAGAAGAGATAGGATATTTTTATCCATCAATCATCTACCAAGAATGATATGAGAAAGGATCTATAAAGAGAATTGTGTCAATTTATTATGAAGGCTGAGAAGGCACAGTATGATAGGCCATTGTAGGCTGAAGATTCAGGGGCGCCTGGAGGTGTGAGTCAGCCCCAATATGAAGACTTCAGAACTAAGAAAGCAAATGTCCTAAGTGAGAGGTCAAAGCCCAGAGGAACCATGACAACAAGTGAGCTCTGTTTATGAAAATTCCAGAGTACCAAAGTCAAAAAGCTTAGAGTTCTGACATTTAAAAGCAGGAGACAAGCATCCTGACTCCAGAAGAAATAAGAAGAATTTGTCATCCTCAACATTTTTGTTCCATCACATCAACTGAACAGCACCTGCACTCGTTGATCATATCTCTCCAACTGGGTGCACTGACTCATCTGCCTACCTCCTCCAGAGACATGCACATCCAAATGCCAAACCACTTGGATTTCCTTTTCAGGAGACAAAAGATAAGTTCCATGCACCTTGAAGCATTAAAAACAATTATTGCACTGATATAAAATAAATAATGCTTAAGCAACTATCTCAGTTTCCCTTAGTTCAGCCCAGTTGACAAACAATTAAAATACAACATGCTTTTTACTCATGTGAACATAATATTTCATACTACATAGTAAAGTAATAAAGTCATTAAGAATTTATGAAAAATATAGTGTACCTATATAATAAAAAATCAAGTCAATCACGGCATGCTAAATTTCCAGCTCACATTCAATCTAGGAAAAGGAAATAGTTTTCTTATTTTGTGTAATCTAAATACAGAAAACATTGGCTTATAAATAGATGGAAATGGAGAAAATAATGCTAGTGAAATTCACCAAACTCAGAAACTGAAGGGTGGAATGTTTTCTCCCATATGTGGAAGCTGGAGTACAATACAGGAAAAAGTGAAAGAACAATAAGTGTAGACAACAGACTTATCAAACAGGGATTATCACTCATTCTGTGAGCAACCTAAAAAGACAAGGAATGGGGATGGATGGAGAAAGGTGGGGAGAAGGAAGGAGGAGAGGTAGGGAGAGAAAAGGGGGGATATTGACGCATATGATGTGTGCATGTGTGAAAGTCTCTAATGAAAAATAAAATCTTCTTTAAAAAATAAAAACTACAGTATGGGCAAAAAAAAGAAAACATTGACTTGTATGCTATTTATTCACATTTAGGTGAGTGAAAGTCATTTAATATCTCTGGAAAATAAGAAAAAGTACATTAATTGGAGGAATGGGATGCAAACTCATAAACAATGAATATGACTATGACACAACTCTCACAATTTTGAGAATGAAATGAAAATTTAGAAATATAATAAAATATTTATTTTAGCAATTTTACTAGATAATCTTGGAATAGCTTTCTTTTTCTAAATTACAGATTTAAGACTCTTTGGTTTTATAGATTTTTTTTGTTTATATTAACTTGAGGTATATATACAATTCCATCTAAATAAGAAAATTTAAATTGCTTGAAATTGACTGACTTTAAATAGATATGAATTAACATAGTTGTCAAATTGTGCTTATTTTTTACTTGCTGCAGTCCTTCGAAATATTTAATCAAATTTTTAGCAGTAGCTTGAATAAAACACGTTAAGATGGAAGTACTTTTTACAAAGAGGAATTGTTATAGATATTTTAGTTTGGAGGTATTCTATTTTTTCCTACAAAAAATTACAGAAAATAATTTTCAAGTGTCTTGCCTTATTTTTTATCTTCTTAATTTTTAATACTAAAACTCATAAATAAATTTCTCCTTATGTTCTCATTTTTCTTATAACAATTTGAAAACATGAAATATAATCAGAGAGAGGTTCATGTCTGGCAACATAGGCCAGATTCAGAAAGTCAAGGATTATATCTTTCTTTTAATGTGGAAGATAGAGTAAGATGGGGGAAAAAAGGGGGGAACATGAAAATAAGATAGAAAAAAGGGGTTTAAAAGGAGGGAGGAAGGCTGAACATGGAAGGTAGTGGAGAATGAAATTGATTGAATTATCTTATGAGCACATACAAACATAATATAATGGAAACCCATTATTATATATAATTATAGTGCAACAATAATTTTTTATAATAAATGAAAATTCATATATGTCTTAAATCAATACTGGAAAAAGTAATATCAAAAAAAGTTTTTTGAAATTCAGAGTTGCTTAAGATACTATTAATATATCCATCTTTTTTTACCTTTTACTTTTTTGTATGTATTCTTTTTTTAGTTTTCAAATCAATTTGTTGATACATAATTTATATAAAATAAATGTAAATTTTTCCACATTTTGTATTGGTGCATTATAACTGAACATATCAATTTGTTGTTACATAGTCATGCATCCACACAATATAAACATATAACTTGGCCAGTGTCATGCCCCAGCGCTTCCCCTGTCCCTCCCTACCTCCTACCCCTTGGTCCCTTTCCTCTACTTATCTTCCTTTGATTTTCAGAAGATCCACCTCACTTTTTGTTTCTTTCTTATCTAGATTTTGATTATTATAGAAAACATAGGACCCTTAACCTTCTGAGTCTGACTTATTTCACTTAAACTGATGATCTCTAGTTCCATCCATTTTCCTGCAAATGCCATAATTTAAACTTCTTTATGGCTGAATAAAACTCTATTGTGTAAATTATCACATTTTCTTTATCCATTCATCCATTGACGGACACCCAGCCTGGCTTTATAGTACAGCTATTGTGAATTGTGCTACTTTAACATGGCTGTGCATGTATCACTGTAGTAAAATGACATTATTTCTTGAGGATAAATACTGAGAAGTGATAAACCTGGGTCATGTAGTAGTTTCATACCTACTCTTTTGAGGAACCATTCTTTTTTAACATACACATATTAACTATTGCATTGTAATCCTCAAATATTTTAAGTCTTTCATTATTTTAAGAAAGAAAATCAAATAAATACCTTTTTAGTGGAAAGTATATGTTTTATATTTTTAAATAAGTAATTGTGCTAAAGCCATGTTCTTAGAAATAAGTATTTCTCAGATTAGAAAATATAATAATGCAAACATGACATTAACACACCTTTCTGCTATAATTTACTGTGATATATTTATTAACACTTTATTTTATTACTTTTGAAAACAATGAAACATCTTAATCAAACTTTCAAATTTTCCGTTTTTAATTTTTTCAAATTGAGGAAATAAATTTAGTAATGAATTTTGAATACTCAGTTTTATCGGATACTGAAGGGAAATATATTTCTAATCTAAATTCATGTTCAGCTCTACAAATGTTTGACAGCATGATTTTTTTTTTTTACTCATCCTGTACCTTGAAAAATAACCTCTATAATCTTCTTCAGTTTTGAGATAACAAGATCTTCCTGCAAAACAGACACTGAGGAAATAATGACAGTGTCTTGCCTGCCTTGTGTACTCTGCTTTATCAGCTTTCTGCTCTTGTCCCTGATGACCTCTGGAACCAAGACCAAAGAACATCTTTAAGCTTTTTTTAAATCATTGATTAGAAAATAAGCAAAATATTAATACAATTATTAAAGCCTGAATGTATACTTCTGTGTATGTGTCTGTGTGTGTGTGTGTGTGTGGGGAGAGAGAGAATAAGCAACAGAATATGCTTACTAATTACAAGTATGAATGCAATTATAGGCAATGTATTTGACATTTGTGTCCTAGGAGATTTTAAATTAGAGACCAAATAGGCAACATGAGGAAGAAATATTATTTGGAAACAGGAATAGCGATGGGGAGAAGTGCACTTAGTTGTTCACAGAATTTTCACACTTTATGGTTAATACACACTATCAGACATGGTCTTTAAAATAATAAACACATCACATCAGAAGTTTTATCAATTTCTGTCTCAAAGTATGTTATTTAAGAATTAGTTTTTGGGGGCTGTAGCGGTGGCTTAGTGGTTACAGCGCTTGCTCGACATGGGCGAGTACAGGAGTTGTAACCCCAGTACCAGCTATGCAACAAAGTCTCGGAGCAATGAAAGCCATGTGAAAAAATAAATAAAATGATTCTCTCTCTCTCTTTCATTGTCCCTCTCTTTATTAAGAAAAAAAAGAATTAGTTTTTGAAAACTTCCATTACTTGTTTGTTTTGTAATCATTCCATAAGTAAAAATAAGGGCAAAATTAAAATAGGCATAAGTCACTTAAATAACATGAATATTTAATTTGACTTATAAGAAGTCATTTTAAATAGATAAGGAAATTGTGAATCTTAAAGACACTTAAGTCATAATTAAATTCAAGAATGCACCTAACGGGCTGGAGCGGTGGCTCAGCAGTTTTTGCCCTTGCCTGGCAAGCAAGAGGACGAGGACCTGGGTTCAAACCCAGCACCACGTATACAACTGAGTGTTGGAGCAACTAAGGCCATGTGAAAAACTAAATAAAGTTGTTCCTCTCTTTCTTTCTCTGTCTCTCTCACTGTCCCTCTCTCTTAAAAAAAAAAAAAAAGAATGCATCTAACATATCTATTGCAAGCACATGTATATAGTTAAATGGCAATCCTCAAAATATTTTTATTAATAACTACTGAGACATGAACAGATTCTAAAAGATATACTAATAAGAGTCCTTATTCAAATAAATGCAATATTTCTGATGCTGACTTTTGAAATTTAAATATTCCTTAAGATATGTTAATTCATAGTTCAGATAAAAGAGAAAGTAAGGTGTAATTCAGAGACTGAATCTTATATAAAAATCACAGTAATAAGGACAGTAACACAAGCAAACCTACCTAATCAGTTCCTTTGATGTTTTCTTTACCTTATTTCAGGCTTGATCTTTTTATTACTTGGGCCAAATCCCTAAGGTGATGCATGATATCCTTTTTCTGCAGCATCATTTTTGAATGTGATGGAGAATTCTGTATGTCATGTCTACAATATCCAGCTTCTAATCTTTTTCCACCACCACCAGTGTCACACTATTCCTGGAATACTCGAAAAGGGATCAACTTCACAATCAGGGACCTGTGCATTCCCCCAGGTGTTGGCTGCTGGTTGAAGGGCTCAGTTCCTCCTTTAAAGTTCTGTCCTTGGCTTTGTGAATTTTGAAAACTTGTTTTAAACTGGAGCTCAATTTTTTAATTTAGCACTGGCTCCAAAATTTTGTCGCTAGACCTGAGAACAAAATTTTCTCTGTGTACTCCTTGTTCAATTCTCACCTCACCGGACACAGCAGAACAATGGGAGGGATCGGTCAAAACCGAGTTTATGTTGCTCGTTTGCTTAGAGTCCTCATGACCACATCAAAGTCTAGATTTTGACCTACAAGTTTTTGTTATTTTTATTGTTGTTTGAGGGAGAGAGGGATAGTAAGAGAGAGAAAGGGGAGAGAAAGAGAGAGGGAGAGAGAGACTGAATTTTATTTAGTTTTTCAAGTGGTTTTCCTTACTCTGACACTCCACTATGTATGTCCTGCTGGGGTTCAAACCTGCATCATTACACATGCCAGGCAAGCAGCTTAACCACTGAGCCACTGAGGTAGCCCAGCTTTTAAGATTTTAAATACCCTCATCACCTTCATGTCACTATTATTATACTGTCTTTCATTATTTTCCTATCATTCAAGCTCTAACCCTAACTCTAGCTAAACACTCAAGCAATACCAGATAAAGGCATTTTTAAATTTTTTATTATTTTTAATTTTTATTGGTGCATTATAAGATTTGTTGTCACATATTCATACATGCATATGATACAGCTATATAATTTGGCCAACATGCTTCCCAGCACTCCTCCAAATCCCTCCTCCTGTCTCTGTTCCCTTGCCTCTCTTTCTGGGGAATATATTTATCCTTATATACTCAAGTATAGTGATATAATTCTTATACCTATTAAGAACATTTATGTATAATGTTCTTAATAGATATAATCATAGTATATACAGTGACATACTTATAAAAGTTTGGAATGTACCTTGTTTTATAAGTTCCAGCATTTCCCCTTTGCTTTCCTTCCTTCCATCCCCTGTTCTATTTAGATATATTTGACAATAGAATAAACATTAATTTTTATAAAAGCATGCAGGATAAATTATTGTAATTCAGTCCACAGTATCCCTCACCTACCTCCTTTCCTTTCTTTTCCCTCTGTTGGACTTTTGGTTATTTACTAAATAGCTTTTTTTGTCTACTGACTCATTGATATGTAAATAATTTTAGTATGTTATGTTCACATTTGGACATGAGTGAGTTAAGTTTGATTCCTTCCTTCAGCTTTCCCTATTTCATTCCTCCTTCCTCCATTTCCTTCCCCTTTCACTATATCTCTGTTCTTTTCCTTATTTCAAATTAGTTACCACATATCAGGGATCATATCTGACCTTTGGTTTTTGAGGCTTAGCATTATATCATGAAGTTTCATCTATTTACCAAGAAATGACATAATGTCATTCCTCCTTACTCAGCTGTAAGGAACAATGTGTATATATGCCAAAATTTATATATTTATTTATTTATAAAGAGAGAGGGACAGTGAGACAGAGAGAGAGAATCGATTTTGTTTACCTCTTCATGTGGTTTTCATTGCTCTGACATTTCCTTGTGTACATGATGCTGGGGTATGAACCCGTGTCCTTATGCATACCAGACAAGCACTCTAACCATTGAGCAACTGCTCCAGCCCCATGCTACAATTTCTTTATCTGTTCATCAATTGAAGGGCACATTGGTTGGTTCCACAGCTTAGCTATATTTGAATTGAGATGCTATAAAAGTTGACGTGGCTGCACCCCTGTAAGTATGCTGTTTTAGTTCTTTGGATATATATCAAAGAGAATGACAGCTGGGTCAAATGGTGAATCCATTCCTAGTTTTCTGAGGAATCTCCAAACTGCTTTCCAGAGTGGTTGTACCAGTTTACAGTCTACCAACAAGGTATAAGTGCTTTTCCCCACAACCTCACCAACATTTATTATTCCTATTATTGATTTTCTAACTGGAGTGAGGTGAAATTTCAGTGTAGTTTTAATTTGCATTTCTCTAATTGTTAGAGATGTTGAGCATTTTTTCATATATTTGTTCACCATTTATATTTCTTCATCTGAGAAGTGCCTGTTCAGTTCTTTTGCTCATTTATTGATGGGTTATTTGTTTTGAGGGTGTTAAATTTTTTAAGTTCTTTGCATATCCTGGATATTATTGTCCTGTATGAGGTTGTAGGAGGCAAAGATTTTATTTCCCACTCTGTCGATACTCTCTTCATGCTCTTATTTCCTTTGCTTTAGAGAAGCTCTTCAAATTTATACCACCTCACTTATTGATTTTTCCTTTTACTTCTTTTGCTTTGGGGTTCTTGTTTATGAAGTCACTTCCTGAGCCAATGTGTTGGAGTGTTGAGCCTACCTTTCCTCCTAGTAGGTGGAGGATTATTGGTCTAATTCCTAGGCCTTTGATCTACTTTATGTTGAGTTTTTTAAAGGGTGAGAGATAAAGACTGAGCTTCATTTCACTACATTATGGATTTCCAGTTTTCCCAGCACCATATGTTAAAGAGATTGTCATTTCTCCAACTTATATTTTAGTTCCTTTGTTGAGTAACTGTAATTGTGCAGGTTTGTCTCAGTGTCTTCATTCTGTTCCGTTGGTCCTCATGCCTGTTTTGGTGCCAGTACCATGATGTTGTTACTACATAGCTATGTATTATAATTTAAAATTTGGTATTGTGATGCCTCCATGTTCACTTTTCTTGCTAAAGTTTGCTGGGCTGTTCTGGGTGTCTTATTTTTCCAAATGTATTTCATGACTGCTTTTTCATTTCCAAATGTATTTCATGACTTCTGTGAAGATTGTCATTGGACTGTTGGTGGATATTGCAGTGAATCTGTATAGTGCTTTAGGTAACATGGCCATTTTAATACTATTCATTCTCCCCGCCCAAGAACATGGGAGATCTTTCCACTTTCTAAGGTCTTCTTCAATTTCTTTCTTTAGTGCTCTGTAGTTTTCATTGTAGAGGTGCTTCACCTGTTTTGTTAGACTGATCCTGAAGTATTTTATTTTTTGAAGCTATTGTGATTGGAGTAATTTTCCTAATTTCTTTGTCAGTAGGTTCATGATTGGAATAAAGGAATATAATTTATTTATGATATAAAAAATTTAAAAATTAAGGTTGTATTAGTCCACCTTTTTCAGACCAACTTATTAAAATTATATTCCTTAAGATTTAATTTCTTTTATGTGTATTATGGGTGAAGTAATCAAGGGGTATCTTAAAATGTTCCTAAGGCAGAAGAAAACCTGTTGAGAAACTGGCCTAGAATAGTCCTCCACCAGACATTTCAAAGCATGTCACCTTTGAGTCTTTTTTTTTTTTTTCTCAGAAGGCACCTTCTCTAGGAAACCATCCCTGGACACCCCATCTGAAGTCCAAGATTAGCTCTCCTATCCCTCTCTACTTGCCAAAAATTATTTTTTTAATATGATTTTTTATCCACAAAATTTACTGCAATTTAATCTATTTAATATTTTAATCATTTTGTTTAGATGTTGGTCTCTTTTAGAAGATTATACATTCTCTGAATGGACTGTTTTTGTCTGGTTTAGAAAAACTCAAGGAGAAGTTTACAAAGTATAATGTTCAGTGTGTTTTTTTGAAAATAGATAAAATATTGATGGCATCCACAAATTATACTTGTGGCTTTTTAAATATCTAATAAAATTTGAAAAATATATAATAAATGAGAATAAAATCTGCATTTATTTGGTAGAAGTATAAAGTTAAAGAATTTGTTACATTTAAGATCTGATTTTTTTAAAAAAATGGCCAATAATAAATTCTTTTTTTAAAATTTGTTCAACCCAGTCTTACATATAGGAAGGAATCATTGTCAAACATTCATGAACACATGGATATTGACAGAGCAAGCCAAGGCTGATGCCAGTTCATGATCTCCCCACTTTGAGTTCTCCCCAATCCAAGGTATACTCCAATAAATCATTTGTTTTCATGAAGAAATAAAGGAGACCTCTTTATTTTTATGTGATTGTCCTTACTACCATGTATGAATACACATATATATACATGCATAAATATACATGCGTATATATAAAATAATATCAAAATTCAACTGTATAATAACAGAACTTTAATTTTCCATTGCAAGTGTAAGTGTTAGCAGATACCAAAATCTTCCTAATGGACTCACCAAGACACAGCTTGCCCATAGACATTGGTTTTGCTTGGCTCCCACTTTATTTTGAAATTCATAATATGGTGCATTCTCCAAAACTTTATTGAAAAGTGAAAAGATTCAGCAATATCCAATTATCACTCCCACATAGCAGTAATAATGTGAAGCTGAGTGCCTACAGCAGCATTTAGAATAATTTTTCATTGTCCAGGTTGCTGCCTTGATAGGTGAAGTGTCTCTCCCCCTTCCTCAGAGCTGACTGTACCCCTCTCCTTTCTCCCATCCCCAGGCTGCTTCCATCACTTCATTTTCAACAGTGGTACTTTTCTATTACCTTGGCATTTTCTCCTTTTTCACATAATGAAATTCCTATAGTACAACAATCCCTTTGGTCACAGCCTTTATGGCCTGACCTTCTCTGAATGCTAGCCACTTGAAAGACTTCTGGCTCTAATCCACAAGGAGACTTTGTTTTAGTCTTGGCATTTCTTATAGCTTTTCTTTTCACCATTTTTTAAATCAACTATGCTGTATCATGTAAGGGCTATACTGGCATAAATTATTCTGAATTAGCAATTACTCCAATACCAAGCATGCCCGAATTCTACTCTGGCCCTTTGAATCAACACTTGTTCTGATCTCCCTGATTAGATAAAACTCTTTAGGTCAAGTTCACTTATTTCATATATTTTGGAAGATAGTTATGCAAACAAAAATTAAATAACATTTTATATGTTAAATATCATCTGCTGGGGTTGGATCAGTAGCTCAGTGGTTCCAAGCGCTTGCATGGCATCCAAAAAGATGCAGATTTGAACCTTAGTACCACGTATATGATTGTCCCAAAAACGAGGGCTAAATGAAAAACTAAATAAAATGTGTTTTTGTCTTTCTCACTGTCCCTCTCTTTCTCTTTAAGAAAGTATATAATATGCTAAACCAAAGACCTCTTTCTAAATAGACTAACAAAATAAATGTGATTCTCGAAAAACTCATGTAGAAAAGCAATAACAACAGCAACAAAAAGCATAATAAAATTTGAAACATGGAACAAAATGAACAATATTATGATGAAAAGTAGTGCATCAATAAAACTATCATGACAGAATTCTACAGATCTAGAGTCTTCTTGAAAGTAAATGTTTAATATATAACATTTACCGTTAAAGTCTGGCAGCCTCATCATCTAGTTCAGTGTGAAAACAAATTTAATCTTCTCTGCATCTTCACATTTTATGTTGACTCTGTACTGTTCCAACTCTTTGGATGAATTCAATGAAATTATTAAGATGATGAAGCAAATGCAATGGAGTTTATAATATACATATAAAATCACATGAACAGTCCTTTATGAGACCACGCATAACATAAACATGGACTACTGATCTGACTGCTCCTGTTTCACTGTGAATAAAAGTCGTCTGTTGCATTAAAATAGGTAAATTCAGCAGTCCTTAAGGCTTGCTTTCATTTTACAAATTGTCGATCACCTAGAATCAGTTGGACAACATTGGTGCATCTCTTGTATCCTGCAACTCTTTTAAGTGAAGCTTAGCCACAACCTGTACTTCTAAACTCATAAAATCTGATTAGATTATCTCCCCTTCAGTTATACAAGTTTAAGTAAATTCCCTTTTGTTCTACATCATTAAAGTAGAAACTATTTAAATTACTCATGGTCCAGATAAGAAAACTTTCAGTTGAGATTCAAAATAATAAATTGAATTATCAGAATTTGATTGCATAGAGAAATAATCACAAAAGCTCATCTTTTTTTACCTTTAACTGATAAAATCATCTTAGCCACACTGACTTAAGATATGAGTAAGGATAATAAAATATTAACTAAACATAAAACGAACACTGTATGTATTTTATTTTGTTTATAGATGTCTGTTTATTTAAACTAGTATAAATAAAAAAGAGATCAGAATCAAAGCCAGTTATTACTTTTTAACTTTAACTTTTTTGAATTATTATGTTTACACTTGGTATGCTATCATGGGAGAAATTTAAAACCACAATGTATCAGCATAATAACCTGAAAATATTAGGTATCAATTGCTTCTTTGAAAGGACAGCATCCTTGACCGAAATTTAAAAATTAAAGCATAATTTATAAGATAAATTAGCAGACTTAGAAATATCTAATTAGGATTAAATTTCCTGCTTTGAAATTCCATTCTATATAATCTTAATTGCTTAAATTACTTAATATTACTAAATATTATTTCTGGAATTTAAAATGGTAACATTTTGACTATCATAAGCATTACCATAGGATCAGAATGGTGACACACTGGTAGGGTATTTGTGTAGCAAGTATGAGGACTTGGATTCAACAGCCAAAACCACATATATGACTAAGTGTTGGAAAAACAAAAACCAGATGAAAAAAATGATTCTTTTTATTTCTCTCCCTCTCTTAAAAGAAAAAACAAAAATACATTAATGTGTTCAATGTTTTCCAGAAAAAAAGGAAATATTGACTACTAATATCTTCAATATATCTATATCAGTTCCATTTCTATTTAAGTTCAGATAACAAATATAAGAATATAGTTTGTTCCAGATCTCTACTCCAGAAATATGACCAAGACAGTGTTTTTTTTTCTTGTTGTTGTTTTTTGTTGTTGTTTTGTTTTGTATGCAATAGTAATCTCACTAGTCTACTTATGGACATTTGTTCATAGTTCAGATAAATGGCTAGGAATCTTTTAATAATCATGTACATAGGCCTATCAAACATTATTTCTATTTTTTAAGAGACAGGGACAGTAAGAGAGAGAAAAAGAGAGAATCAATTTTATTTAGTTTCTCACATGGCTTTTGTGGCTCTGACATTTTGTTGTGTATGTGGTACTGGGATTTGAACTAGCATCCTTGTGCATGTCAGGCAAGCTCAGTAACCACTGAGCCACAGCCCCAGGCTCCCAAACTTTATCTTATTTATCAAGTTTGAATCAGTTACAAAAATTAAAGTGTGTAGAAATATTCACCACAAATACAAACTAAATACTATAGAACAACCCCACTTTTGGTCTTACATAACAAAATCTGGAATAAATATCAGAAAAGTAAATCAGGTGGTAAAATCTGATGTAAAATGTAAAATCAATGTAAAATGTAGTGATTCATGATCATGTGGTATTTATTACAGAACTGCTATTACATTTAAATATTTATAAAAATCCAATATATTTCACCTTCTTAACCAATCTCGTTAACAGTAGTTTCCCAGAAATTGGAGGCTAAAGAAAAATCATGTGTTCTAGTCTTTAAGGAAGGGAATGCAATCTCTAAGAAGCAGGAAGGAAGGGAAATGTCAAGTTAAACAGGAAAGGAGGGAGAGGAAAAACAACAAAGATGCTTTACAAAACCAGCTTTGGAATAAAAATTCCTTTTAGTTAAATCTCATGGGATTTCTACAGCAAGGCATCATAAAACCATTGCCATTTGAAAAGGTCTGTGGAGAAGAAAAGAAAAAATACAAACTGTGTTGGGTTCAGTCAACTTTCCTCTTCTAATGAATCTAAGTTTGTCTCACAAAAGATTTCTCTGCCTCTTTGACTGTGTTACTTCAACTTTCCAGAAAGGCAAGTGGAAGCCAGAGATTTCCCGATTCCAGTTCTTTAAGTACATTGATGAAGGGTTTTTAAAATTTTTTTTATTCTATGCAAATCCTGAGTTCTCCTTAGTTTGCAGTAGCAGCAGCGCTATGAAGGGAAATTTGGATCTGTGAACTCATGGATGATGTTGAGTCATTACTAGGACCTCACTGTACTACAAGGAATAAAAGTCGAAAGTAAAAATTCAAAAGTTGGAGAAGTTGTACTTTGGGGCAAATAAACTTGGTCTTTGATCACTCAATACTGCTCTTATACCTGCTTTCTTATGGTGTACAGTCCTTGTGTAAAAACAAGATGCCATTTTTCTTCCTCAGAAGAAGAAATGCCAGCCAGTTCCTTTAATGTGGCACAAAGCAAGATTCCTAGAGCAGGAAGCATAAATTATAGAAATGGGTCACTGAAAATAATAAAAAAGACCAATATGATTTCTCTCCTTTGTTTCCTAGGTCCAGCAATTGTAGCTAATAAGGATACATACTATTGGGTGTAGAAGCTAGCATTCTAAAGGACAGCAATCCAACACTGCCAGGAGTTTCCCTCAAGTTCCAGTGTTGGCTGTACAGTCCATGGAACATTCCAGAGTTCTATCATATCATCTGCCTATCGATCATGGGTATGTTTTAACAGTAGGGAATTCTGTGTTAATCCCACTGGTATGTTTACTATGCTGTGCATGCGGTCCCTTTGTCCTAAGGTGGTCCCTTTGTCCTAAGGTATTTTGAATGTGATAGTTGAAGGAGTATTTAAAGACATGCAGAGAGCTGCTACTTCAGACACTACGCACATGCAGATAGCAAAATTATCACCTACTTTTCAAAACAATCATGATCTAATTACCAGAATATGCAATATATCACCTTCCATGAAAAATGGGGTGTTAAAATATAATTAAAATTAAAGAACTTGAGATGCAGCTGTTATCCTAGAGTTTTTGGTCTTTTCTTCCTTCATTCCTTTGTCCTTCCTTTCCTCTTTCCTTTCCTTCTTTCTTTCTTTCTTTCTTTCTTTCTTTCTTTCTTTCTTCCTTTCTTTCTTTCTTCTTTCTTCTTTTACTGAGATTTTTACCATGGACTGCTTGGCCCTTATTATGTTTTTGTTTTGAGACAAGTTCTTGTTTAACTTCTTGCTAGGTTGCTCAGGCTGGCCTTGAATTTATGATCCTCCTGCCTCAGTCTGCTGAGTTGCTCGGGTTACAGGAGTGCACCACTCTGCCAGGAAGATTATTTAATGTCTTAATGGTGGATAAGCTTTCCTGACTAGGTCAGAGATGAGACAGAGAAGAGTAGAGATTCAAACTTAAAGAGTGGCTAGAACTGGTATTGTTATCTTTAAATACAGAATTGGAAATGGTTCTCAGCTCAAAGCCATCAAACAGACAGAAATTTCAGTCTCACCACAACACACATTAACACATTAACAACAACAACAACCTGGATTCTCTTAAAAATCTAAATAAACCAGGAACTGGAACCTGCTATGTATTCCTCAGAAGGGACTGGAGCTCTGAGCCAACTTGACTTTAACCTGGTGCAAACTGAAGAGTGATTTTATATATATATATATATATATATATATATATATATATATATATATATACTGCTTCCTCATTTCAAAGAAGTCTGACATACTTTGTGACTCTTTCTCCTCAGCAACAACTTGTCTTGTACCTTAGAGTACATGTGCTAGGATTCCCCAGATCATTAGAACTTCCAGAAAAAACTCTCATTTTATTGTCCCTAAATTTTCATGACATTTAACTTCTAACTTCTTAAATATGCGTGTTTTACTGTAGAAACCATATTCTTCTGTTTTTTTCTACTCAATTGGTTCAATTTAAATGTGTCACCAGTCACTAATATAACGCATACGTGAGTATAACCAGAATGTCAAAACAGTCAGGGTCACAGTGTTGTACGTTGTGACAGAACGAAAATGAAATCTGGCAAAAGCAAAAGCAGAACATCTGTACTGGTATCTTTGCTAAGTATTTTCAAACAGCTTTTCATCCTCTCAACTAACTGGAATTGAAAAGAAAACATTTTAAAATCATTACACATGTGTCAAATAACAGAATCAGTGTTGTCGTGTCCTGGCAACCATACGACAATAATATTTAGCTGTGAATGGGACTATTCCTTTCCTGAGTCTGTGGTAATCCACTGTAATCTACCATATCAGCCTACCTTACGTAGAGAACACTGACTGGGGATGTGACCGTCGCTACTTCCCACTCATCCTTCAAATCTTTCAATGGCAGTGCTAATCATGAAATTTCTTATGAAATACAGCAGTATATCTCAAGGACTATCTTGGCAGTAATGGCAATTTAGGGACTTTATCTTGATATTTGCTACCATATGAGCCTTTAGTTCAAAGGTTAGAAAACTCATGACATAAATTTTACTTCAGATACTGAATATAACATTAACATTTCAATTATATATACATATATATATTATATGTATATATATATATATTAAAGAGATAGGGACAGTGAGTGTGAGAGAGAGAGGATAGGGACAGTGAGGGAGAGAGAGAGAGAGAGAATCAATTTTATTTAGTTTTTCATGTGGCTTTTGTTACTCTGACACTTTGTTTATATGTGGTGCTGGGCTTCGGTTCTGCATCCTCATGTATTCCAGGCAAGCACCTGAACTGCTGAGCCACTGCTCCAGCACCTCAATTTTATATATGTAGAGAAATAGCCAAAAAGTAGTTCCAGAAATCCAGTGGATTCATTAGGAGATGGATTTCTATGCCAGCTTCATTTTTACCTGCACTTCACGTATGCAGATTCTGCTGAGAGCTCCAAAAACCTGTTGGTTCATTTGGTTTCAGTGTCATCTCAAATGTATCACTCACAGCATTACAGGGTTGCTGCAAATGGTCCTCAACTGTCCCCACTTCTCAATGGTCACACCCTTGTGCAATTCTATTTCTTTGAGTTCAGCAGGACCTAGGGTCTTCACTTCTAATGAGTAGAATTTGGCGAAAGGGATGTGATCACACTTTGATATTAGATAACAAAGAATTTGTGATTTTCATCTTTGGTTCACAATTTCTGGGTTATTCTTAGTAGGAAAACAGATTGCTACATTTTTCATCCACCCAGTGGAAAAAGCTCTATATTTTAGAAACTCAGGTAGATCTTTGAAAAACAGCAAGGAATCAAGTTCTTCAGAACAAAATCACAAGACATACCGCCCCCATCAGCAATCCCTTGGTTGAAATCAGAGGGCATTTTATATCCTTTTAAGCTCTAATAAATATAGAACAGCTAGAGTTATGAATGCAGCTATACAATGGGTGTTAGTTGTCATTTTTTTTAAAGAGAGTACAGTGAGACAGAGAGGGACAGAGAGCATCAATTTTTATTTAGTTTTTCACATGGCTTTCATTGCTCTGACAATGAGTTGTGTACGTGGGTGCTGGCGTTTGAACCCGTGTACTTGCTCATGCCGGGCAAGCACCGTAACCACCAAGCCACTGCTCCAGCCCTGTTAATTGTTATTTTGACATGTATTTTGGGTAAAAATCAGACTACACTGAAACAACGAAAACATATCATATCTTCACATATTTATAAATGATGTTTTTTATTGAAAACAGTAGTTTATGAAATATTCAGTGAATATTTCCTTAATTGTTTTCATGCCATCTAAAATATAACAAATAGAGTCAGGATCCATTTTATTTTTCTGTGTTCTTAACATTTTTATTCGTCACATAAATATAAACAGCTCAACATAATAACATAAAAAGTCACGATGTGTACCATCTGTCTCTGAGGAGGTTTTAGCTCCCCTCTGGGTAGTTTTTAATCTACTAATATATCATTGGTCATGAAGCTGAGTAATTATGCCCGTAAAATTTACTTCATTTCTGCCACAAAGGTACAATGGATACAATCTATCTCAAAGCCTTAGTGTTAGGAGCATAATATAAGAATTAAAAATTACTTTAAGTTTGGAATGTTAAAAACATAATACAAGAGTTTAAAAAGACTTTGTAGGTGTGTGACAAACCCTGTGTGATGTAAAACTGCTCTGTCAGGCAGAATCCTCAACTCCTTGTAACGCTAAAGGCCATGTGGGACCGTGTGGCCTGACCCTTGCAGACCGCCTTGTAAGACAACAGGAAAAAAACCCTGTGAGGGGCGAGGGAACATGGCCTAGCCCTAAGCTGGGAGAGTAAATGCCCAGCAAGAGTGCCGCGCAAAGATCAGAAGTGGACGTTGCACAAAAGAAGCAAACACAAGAGAAAGAGGGGAGATGTTCTGCTGGACAGCGGCAGACACTGCCCCGGCCAGCGCGAGTGAGCGAGGACCGAGCGCAAGACCAGCCCTGGAGAATCCGAGACTCACACCCCCAGGAGGGAAGAGGACATCATGAGACCGCCCTCTGTGAGCAGCATTAGGGTAGAGGGTTAGGACACAGGTGCGTTGTGTGGCGTGAATAAACAAGCCTTTAAAAGGCAATAATTGTAGTTATTGCAACACGGTGGGGGCGCATGACACTGAGATAATACCAAATGTAATGAATTCTTAGAAAGTGAAATTTTGTTTTGCCGTGTTTCGGTTTCAGTTTTCTCCAATACTTTCTTAAATTTCATGTTACTGTCATTCCACAGAGGCAATGTTAACAATCAGTCAAAACTGAGTTCAGATTTCAAGGCTGCTGATGCCACACATGTACCGTGAGGGTATGAGAAGTTTCCTTACACGTGTAGTGAGACTTCTGAGAAGCCCAGGACACATTCCCTGGCAGGTGAGGAACTGGCTTGAGAGAATAGGGAAAGAAGAGAGGCTCCTTGTCTCAGGATTAGAAACACATCCTCCACCGCATGCAGTAAAAAAAAAAAAAAAAAAAAAAAATTAGTAAAATCAGTGTTCGACTAAGCCTTACTCAAAAATATACTTTGAGACTTGTAGGAGGTAAGGAACTTGTGATAAAGGAAAGCACGCACATTTTCCCAACATTTAACAAAAATAACAAAAACATATTCCTAATTTCACAAATGCATGTTACTGCCTGCTTTCTGTACCTCTAAAACTTGAAAGTAATTAATATTTCCCAAAATGTTAGCATAATCAGTTTTTCCATATTAAGAAACTATTTGAAACATTGCCTTAAAAGTTGCCTCGGTTCCTAATCAACAATGTTCTAAGGAATCTCTCTTATGCATTTAAGAACTATTTGCTAAGTATGACAGAGTTTATATTCCATTTATACATCTCATTTAGATGAATATGTTGTTTTCTCCTATTTTTTATTTTGAATCCATAATATTCTGAAAGTTAATTGGTGTCATATTAATAGTTAAATGTCAGTTCAGGTTATTAAATTACCAAATACATTAAAAAACTGTAATTTTTACATTATCCTACTTAAAGTTCATAATAGTAGTAGTAAAAAACTCTTAATTTATCTGCTGATGACTAATAGGTTCTTGAATTTGTGGTCCAAAGATGCCTAATAATTTACTTTTCTCATTTTTATGATAATGCTATCAAAATCACACAAATCAAATGTTACATAAATATTCATCATTAAGCATGAATTCCAAAAACAAAAATAATACTTACAATTTAAGCCTCATCAAGCTTGGGAACTTAATATTTGTTTTTTTTTTATTTTACTTTCCAAACTCACAATTGGATAGTTAATGACTTGAATACTTTCATCTTTATTAAATATATGGAAAATATAAAAAAATTTACTTTGGTGATTAATCCCATGAATATTATAAGATATAAAACAATTTGATATAACATAACCTGAAGACTTCAACAAACCAATGATATTTACTTAGAAATTATTGGGAATTTCATTTATTTAAATAAATTCTGGCACTGTTCTAAGACTTTATGCAAGAAGAGAGTTTTTTTTTTAACTTCTGTGGCAAATTATCTACCTTGCTGTTAATAAAATTATTAAGTGTGAAGAATAATAAGCTTTTATTTGAACACACTAAACATTTTGAAATAGATGATATTAAATAGTATGATTACAGATGTCTATATTAAAAAATTCAGTATATAGGTGTGAAAGGGAAAAAAATCTCTTTCCAAATTTACCTCATTTTAATTCTACCAGATTAAATGATAGTTTTAAATAAAGCATACATAAATATGTAATCAAATCTCCTTTAACTCACAGAGTTCCATACGTAATTCTAAAGTTTCATCACTACTAGGCTAGGTGACAGATGTTAGCATCAACAGACCATATGGTGTTAGTAGTATCTACAAATAGAAAGACAAATAATAAAAATTCTATGCAGTTCACCAGTTACTGAAATTCTAGCATTTTTGTCACTGCTATTAAAGGGAAGTTATGAATGTAGCATTTTAACAAATTCAGCATACAAAAAATGTTCTTTATATGACATCCCTATTTTAAAAACATGTATAAGAAGTCATTATACAAGATGTATAGGACTTCATCTCTCTTGCCTACAATCATAGTGTGCTATTGTAAAAATTTACCCTGACAATCTGATATTTTACATACATTCGTTCTCAATAATGATGATTTATTAGTCATGACAGACCATAGGTATGGCAGTGTTCCCCTAAGATTACAATGGAACTGGAAATGTCCCGGAGCCTAGTTTCCCTCTAGCCATCTTAATATAGTGCAGCATGTTATTCATGTCTTTGGTGATGTTGTGGTAAAGAAACTTACTGTACTGCCACTCCTATAAGAGTCTCACACTTACAATTGTGCACAGGGGTGACCACATTGGTGATAGTAAATGATCACGTCACTGTTCTATGCACTTACTATGCTATACTTTTAAGTTATATTAGCTTGCAATTCTACTTATAAAAAAGCAAACTAAAATGTACGTCATGTTTGGCTGGCAGGGGCTTCACACATCTCAAGTTTGTCATGTGTGTTATTGCCTCAACTTGGCCAGGTGAATGATGGATGAACCTGTACCATCTAGTCCTATGTAAGTACCATGTATTTTTCAAAAAGAATCCCCTTTGTTAAGTAATGCATAGTTGTATATACATATCGTGATTGCCTAGGTGGATGCTTAATGTGCTTAGGTTAAAATAATCTTTAATTCATTCATTTATTTTTAGCCGTGTGTATGGAAAAGAACTGACATTAGCATAGCATCAGAGAGAGTAGCAAACATGAGGAGACAATTAGGGAGCTTCAGGATACAAGAGAGTTAATTCTTTCACTTTTTTTTCTTGCCACAGTAATCATTGCTGGGATTCAAACAGGAAAATGTTTTTGGAAAAAAATTTCCTCATGTATGTAACCCTAATTTATAAGTGTAAACTATTCAGCATTGGATAGTATATGATTTATGTCCCCTTCAGCACAAAATCCCTTAAATTTTTTATAAATTTCACATTTCTACAATCTTTCTAAACATTGCTATGAATCAAATTTAATAAATCATATTTTCTTTTCATACCAAATTGGAAGAAATTGGTGACATGGATAACTTGATTGTCTTTCCAGTGAACTTTTAAAGCAAAGTCAAGAGGAAACAAGATTGTTCTCTGCTCTTTTTCTAGAATTGAAATGCCCATGTGCAACTTATACTCGATTTCTCCACATAAATTGTATTTGCCTTAAACTCTTTTTTTTTTAAAGTACTTTAAACATTATTTTATCTTCAAGGTCTTTTAAGATTTGTGGTTCCCTGTGTGAAACACCTCCATGTAACACATCTAGGTAGTTGATACTATCAGACACAAGCATGCTTAAAATACAAGGACCTGATTGAATAACAGTGTCATAAGAAAGTGGAATTTATAAACCAGAAAGTCCTAGCTTTCATTTGTCATTTTTAATCAAATTGATACAATTATGATGCTTTAAATAGATGGCAGAGGTTTTAAAAGAGATGTATATAACACATAGTTATGCAGTCTAAATGTAACCATTTTTATGTTTGAGATGTTAATTTCTAATATTTAATAAATTTTAATTGCATTTTAAACTGTTTAACCTTATTTTATTATTTTCTTCATGTGCTTTTTTTTTCTTTTGAGGTCAGAGTTTAAATCTCCTCTATTGGTGCACTAGATAATATGAAATAAAATGTATTTGTTCATGTTAAAATTTAATTGATTTGCCTTTATGAAAGATACTCACTATGCTACTTTCTTTTGATAAGTGGCAGGACGTGCTTCCTCCAAATGACACTTCGGCATTTGAGAAAATAGCAGAAGGAGGAAGTTCACACTCTTAGCCACTTTTCTCCCTTAAAACAGGAAATAGAATACTAGTTTGCCCTTCTTTCAAAGTAGGTCACAAGACTTTCTTTCCAGAGGTATACTCTTTTTACCTTGTCCTTGAAGAAACAGAGACAAAAAGGACCTGGCTAAGCTATGATCGTATTACTACCAATTTTACAAAATTTGGTATATTATAAAATTTATTACCCCAACTCATTACTATAGTATTGAACTCTTTTGTCCTTTAATCAAACTCCTGCATGACCATCCATTCTAACACAGAGTTTTCCAAATTTCTTTGAGTCAGTCTTCATTTCTGAAGGCTCTCACATCAGATAAAAATTTTATTAAAGAGTTCTTTGTGCTTTTGTCTTGTTATTTTGTCTTTTATTATGGGAACCTCAGACATGAGCACAGGGATAGACAAAGACTTTCCTCCCCTCTATTTGACAAGACCATGTGTCCAGTTAAACTAGTTGTTTTCATAGACAATGACTAAGCAAAAGAAACTTGGAACACATTGCCAATTACGTATGTTGATAATTTCTTATGGAAATCTTTGCACTTTTTTGCTATATCTTTCACATTCTTAAACTCTTTTTGTCTTTTTGATGTTTTATTGGTTTATTGCAAATTCAAGGAACCCTTGTTTATGAAAGCCATATGTGTGGCATCACTACTGAGTTCTTCATATCTGACAGTGGTTTCTATTTCTTCAGTTTTTGAAAAAGAAAAAAACTATCTTAAGTTTTTCATTCTTGGGTTACAACATATTCCTCAACTCTGAAGATACTATCCCATTTCCTTCTGCAAGGGGAATAGAAGATTTTTCTGCATGATTATTTTTTTCTCTTAGGTAACTCTTTTTTAATTTCTCTACCAGAATACTTAAAAGTTTAGGTTGCCATTTATAATTATTATATAGTTCACGAATGTGGGGAACAATTTTCTGATGAGAAAATATAATTTTCAGTCTTATTTTCCTATAAGACCTCTCACCAGGAAAGATTTTTAAATGTTTCTTCCTTAAGTGTTTCTTTCCATTAACTCTGTAACACTGTATTACATAATTATGGAACTATGAGCACATTTCTAGAGGTAAGACATTGTATCCTTTCAAATCTTGATCAGTAAGATTACTACCCACATCTTCCTGTGAACTCTTCAAATTTTGGTTTGTGATTACTATTACTGCTGATTTTTGCATTGTAAAGTAATATAAAGAACTATAAAATGTCTGAGATTTTCATTTGCTTACAAAATAATAAACTAGTCTATGACAATTTCATGAATAATTTTTAAAATAGAAATTAACATATATTAGTTATTGTAAGAGCAGTTGCCAGAGATTGATTATTCATATCCATTCCCTAAGCCCCAATTTCTAAAAGGGTAGTTTGATAAGGGCCAGTTGATTTCTTCATATCCAATGAGGTACTTAACAGAAGAAGAACCCTAATATTAGGTTGCCCCATGTTATATAAGAGACTACTACCAAACCTGCCCATTCTTTGTTCCAGTGAGATTCATTATTACTCTAGATAATGAAATCTGCTCAGAGGGAGGACACTATATCTTCCAAGGATGCACATCAAAAAAGTCCTTGAGAAAGAGTCCAAAACAAGAAGCTTTTATTACTTTTGTTCAGAAGATATGCAAAAAATAATGATACGGCAAAAGAGAGTTTTCTCCCTACATATACTTGAGAGTCTATTACTTATGTAAGACTTTAATCATCTCCTGACTAGCAAAGAGATGAAGCAAACAACACCCTTATTCTTTACTCCACCACACTCTTTTCACGCTCTCTGATGCTTTTATTTCTTCTGATGCATTTTAAAGATTTATGCTATTGACAATCTATTCCTCAATTATGTAAGTATGCTTATATTTTGATTTACAATTCAAAGAAATCAGGTGATAAGTGAACATTTAGCTTGTCTTCATTTCCTTTCAATTTACCTTTGGAATGAAAGATTTGAATTCTTTAGTGTTTAAAAGGTTTGACACATTTCAGGAGAGAAAGATAAAATGAAAACATGTTGATGGCCAAAGCTGAGACACATCAGCAGCAGCCAACAGTACATGAGAAAAAGCGAAGAAGCAGGAGAGCTTTTGAGTCAAATTCTCACCTAATGGGCAGGAATAAAAGTGGCAGGAAATGGAAGTTTTATACACAGCAATTGCTCCCTCATTATCCCAAATGTCCCTCTTTAATCACCACCTCAGTTTTCACTCAAACTGAATTAAGAAGCACATCTCCTAACTTCACAGTTAAAGCATTTTAACGTATATTATTAACTAAAAAAAGTGAAATTCATTACTCAGTTGAACTTAGGATTTTAGCACGTGCTTACGATCTTTTCATTATACCTGACAAGAACAATTTAGAGAAAAGCTTTTTAAATTTTTGTTTGTTTAGTTTTGTTCTCATATTCATATTTTCAGAGGTTCGGTCCATGGTCAGTCAACTCCATTGCTGTGGGTTCAATTGGAGGTAGAACATCATGGAGGAAGGATGCTCTGATCATGGCAGTCAGAAGCTGAAAAGAAGAAGTGCCAAGATGCAGGCACAAGGTACAGACCAAGGCCACACTCGAAGTAACCTACTTCCTCCAGCCGCTGCCCTCCTGCTTACAGTTTCCTCCAGTAACTCATTCAAATTTATAGTTCATCAAATGGATCAATCCACTGATGAGGTTACAGCTCTCATAACCTAATCATTTCACTGCTGAACATTGCTGCATTCTCAACACATGAGATTATTCAAGTGACTTGACATTAAACCTTCAAGCCAGGACAATATGCAATTTATTGTAGCAACAGATTCTGCTTCCGTTCCTGGCATTCTATAAAACAGATTGAATTTACCAGTGTTCCATGGAAGATATAACACTGTCAAATACAGATTTACATATTTTTCCCAAGCTCAATAATCATTTCTTTTACATTTTCTTTCATTGTTAATCTTGACCATTTTAATATATATTAAACATGTCAATTTCTAGCATCTCTAACATACAGTCTAAATGTTTTATCTCTATGTCCTTATTTTCTCAAATTTAGGATTGGTTGTCAGATTTATCCTCTACATTCTATTTTACTGTCTTGTGACTTCTTTTCCACATGATTACAAAGTTATTTTATTTTGCTTTATTTATTTTCAAGAAGCCAAGCATTTTAATTTTAAAATCATTGCCAAAATACCCCTTAATATCAATTTACTTATTTATGCTTTTAGAAGGTCTGATTATCTACTCTTCTGTCAAATCATCATGTTTTCACATTATTTTGCCTTACTTAGTTTGATGAACAAAAAATGTTAATAAGTAAGGAGTGCTTTTTACAAATGTCCAACTTACTGACCTAATATTATTGGCTAAGTAATCAATCATTGTCCCTCTAATTACTATTATCTTTTTAATTACTTTTTCTTTTTAAGAATATTAAGAGTTCATTATCATCTTATTCATTTCTACTTTTATCTTGCTTTATTTTCCTTTCCTTTCAACCTAACCAGAGTTCGATAATTTTACATATATTTCATGAAATTTTCCCCCCCCAAAAAATTTTACTAGTTTCTCAAAGCATATTTTCAAAGGCTCAGGTTAAATCTTCTGATGTTTTATATCTTAAAATGTTTTTCATTCTCCTTTTTCTTTCTCTTCTTTCCTCCTTCCCTTCCTAATCTATTGTAACATGGGAAAGCTTTTTCTGGATCAGGGTGTTCAAAGACAAAGAAGAGCAGGTCACTTTTAGTTCTTGGGAACAGGACAATCTTTTCCTCAACAAGTTTATCAACAGGATAACCACCCTACTTTGTGTCAGTCTTTGGATGCAGCACTGATTCATCTACTGAGGCCCGAGCAGCAGTCTGACATGGGATCATATTAGTCTTCTAATGAAGCACATGTAAACTGGATCCTCAGTGCCCTCTGTCAACAGGATGGTTTACGTCTATCTCTAGGGCTTTGGGTACTTCTCAAATTCTAGTCTAGGCTGTCAATACACTTTTACTCAAGCCCAGTGGTTCTAAGAAAGCATCAACAATAGCATCAGTTTTATAGTTAGCGAAAACTCGTGCTGGATGTGAAAATGTAAAGCAAAACAATGTATAAGACATTTGTTTCTTTACAGGTGAGTTATCAAGGACAGAGAAATAGCTGTGTTTATTGATTTAATTCCATCAACAAATGCAGGTCTTGAAATTGCATCTCAGCTGTACCATTTGCTTTTGAAACATTTTACTAATTTGCATGGACATTTTCAAGTAAGATGTATGTAAATCTATATCATGAGTTTGTTACCAAATGACATTTTTTTTTAATTTTTTATTTTTGAACAACCTTACAAGATTTTAACAAAATAATATAAAATGTGTGTAAAATGTGTATATATTCTGGATATTGCAATTATCCCCAGGAGTGCCCCCCCCCAATTACCCTCCCTTATCCCTCCCTTCCCCTTCCCATTATAACTCTAAAAAAGTACTAGATTGTAAAGCATTACATCTTATCTGGATTTAACTCTTGTTACTAGACCAACTTTGACATTTTAAGACAGAGTATTTGAACATCAATCTAGTAATATAATCTAGAAATGCATCTGCCAAAACAATCAACTTTTTAAATCCTTTGGCTAGTACTTCTTTCCAAGCTAAAATACATTAGCATTTAAAGAAAGAAACAGAAATCAGATCATATCTTAAGAGATGGGAATTGTAGAACTCTGGGCACAAGACTTCATCCAAACCTGAGTACATTGTATCCTGGCTTCTCATAGCCTAAATTCACAACCCCTAGTGGGCCCTCAGTACTCCTTGCAACACATAGCTGACAGTTCCAAGCTATCTTACAATTTACTCTTCCAGCCAAAATCTGCTGATTGGTGATAGATCCCTGAATGCCCTCTTAGAGCACTTACTTCAGAAACTTTACACACAAATCCTTTCCCCTTTGAGATACAAATCCACCACTCAGAACTCTTCCTAAAAATGTAAGAAATATCTTTTTGAAATGCAAACATTCAAGGAGAAAAAAATCTCACTTGAAAGTTCTGTGGAGAATAAAGTCTAAATAATTTCAAAAAGATAGGGCAATTTCAGGATAGATAGAAGGAAGAACAGTAGCGTGGAGGAAGGGGGGAGGAGAAGGGGAGGAAGAAGAGAGGAACTTTGGGAAAAAAGGGAGGAAATCATGTTTTGTTACATATATGAATATATCTGAATGCATCTGCTATTATGTATAATTTTAAAGCACCAATAATAATTTAAGAAGGAACCCTGACTGCAGTGGGCTCATGTTTCCTCTTGCACCACTGCCTACTTGGATAAAAACAGAAATATTTGTTTCTGCTCCGGATAAGCACCACTTAGAAATCCCAGATGGACTGATCACACAGTCCTCCAAACCCACTCCTGTGTACCTGCCTTTCCCCTAGCATGATCCAACCTTTAAGTAGATATTCTGCCCTTACTTTTGATGGAGTTTAATTGACAATGGATTTCCTTCCCTAGTACAATGGGTATCACAGAAGAAACAATCAAACAACCCAAAATGTCTTTACAGCATTATCTAGTGTTTAACTTTGTTACCTTTGATTAATACAAACTTAATTACAGAAAAGTAAGTAAGCTTGATGAAGTTGTTTTCTAATTGACCTATACATTCCAGGATACAGTTCAATATATGTCTTTCAGAAGTACAGAAAAAAATTTGCTCTCTCCACACCTTATCCTTAAATATGTTAATGAGATTGCTTTTCTCAGTTTTAGATATACAAATAAAGTTTAACTTCTATTTTGGAAACATAAACCAAATACCTTCTTTACTCAATAAGCATGAGTTTATAATTATGTATTAGGTGGAAAAAGTATAGATAAGATAACTCATTTTGTCTTGATTAATTCAACTCTCAGAGTTCTAAGAAGTCCTGATATGTTCTTTTTTAATCTTTGCTAGTCACTGAAACACCTGAACGGCTGAAAATGAAATTGTAAATTGCCATTAGCCCTATTTCTTCTTTGTTTTTCTTTGTTCTTAATTTAGAAAAAATAAAATGAAAAGATATGGTTCTGTGACTTCATACATTAATAAGGACCACTATTTAAACATGAAAACCAAATAGGATATGTATGGATCACCATCACATGTGTATCAGTATCTTCCTTCCTTCCTTCTCTTTTAAGAGAGTGTGAGAGGGAGAATCAACTATTTTTTTCATCTGGCCTTTGTATCTCTAACATTTAGTTGCATATGTGGTGCTGGGGTTTGAACCTGGGTCCTCAGGCACACAAGGCAAGCACTCCAGCAGCTGAGATGCAGCTCCAGCCCAATATCATATCTTTCTGCTTCAGAATCAAATGATCAACCACATACACAGAGGTATATAGACTTATGTACGTGACTTACTTTTTCTTCCTCTATTCTCTTATTGCAAGTCAAGTTTATTAAATTTTTCATCTCTTGGGATTCATTATCTTAGCTTTTACCATTGTCCATCCTTCAAAGGTAATGCTTCTATTGAAAACATCTCATCTACAGCAAAAGCCAAATTTCAGGGAAGCATTTTTAAAAGAGATAGGTAATAAGAAACTGCAGAAACATATAATGTAATAGAATTTGGAAAGGATCTTGCATCTTTGTCTCAGAGTAGCATAAGGTGAAAATGCTTGGGAAGAAATTATATGTCTTCATAGGAAGTCAAATTATTAACAAAATAATTGTGAAATTGTTATACCAAGAAATGTTCAAAAGCGTAACATGTATGAAGTAAAGAAATGGTTACTTACTCCAGTATTAAATCACAGTATAAATATTCACAGGACGATCTTGGGAGGCATAGTTTTAATGTGTATATAGAACATAGACATAAATTCAAAAATTATCCTCTGTCACAAATAAAAGGCATATTTCACCAACATTTTTAGCAAAGGTTTTTAAAGAACTTTATATTAAATAAATTTTTCATCTAATACTAGAAATATGAGAAAAGAATGTGGAAATACATCATTGCTATGAATATTTACATATGAACTATTTAAAATTCTTTATTAGATGATTTAATAGAAATATGTTTGGGAATTATTTCATTTCTCCCATTGTGGTTGTTAAGAATTCTAACTTGTGGAGTTTTGTAAGGCAGTTAAACAGTAAATAAAAATACCAAATGTTTTAGTGTGATGATAATTCAAATAAACTATAGTTCCATTTAGAATGTTGCTCCTATTAATATTTTAATGGTTTTACTAGCATAATATTAAAAATATTCACAGATGGTAATTTCCTTCTATTCCTTATAATTAATAGTAAATAATGCAGAAATTTGTAATCTTTTATACCTTCACACTTTTGGTTAACTTCATTAGCATATTTGATATTTTTTACATTTATCATGTTGCTATACAAAACCATATCAGTGAATTTACAAATTTTAGTTACTAATGAGAAATCTGTGTATTAGTATCAAAAATATAATACATTTTGAAATAAATTAACACTTATTTATATTTTAAAATCTACTATATCTGTGCTAAAAAGATAACTGACTTTGTTTTATCTATGCTTCTCATGGACATGCCAACAGAGACCGAGTAGATAATGCTACGTGTATTCATCAGATTTTTCCTCGAAGTCCCTTTTTTAAGATTTTCTTTAGTTTGCCATGGTTTTTACCTGGCATATCTGATTATTCCACAGATACGTAGTACTGGGAGAAAGATGCAGGCAGTGTGTAGCATCATGATCAGGGTTTCTTTATTTGTAGTATAATAAAGAAATTAGAAGAAGGATATATCCAAAGGCTAAAACTGAAATCAAGGGCCATACATATTAATTGTATTTACGGAGGTGAGTTTCCATTCCTGATCAGTCTGTGGAATGGCAACATTAGAAATTATAGTGGAGATCTAGAAATACAATGTTGGCCAAAGTCATATTTTAGCACATGTATTTAACTTTCTATTTGATTTGATTTCAATGAAAAAAGAAAAGGAGAAAGACTGCATTAGCTTCAACCTAATCTAGACGTTTCAGAGGAATTTAGCCTTCAAAATGATAGATTGTTACCTACTTTGAAAGAACAGTTGATGACTGAAGATGCTTTTTATGTAAAATTAGGTGGTTCAAGCCTCTCCAATAGAGCCACAATGAAGGAAGCTAGGTCAAACTCCAGAGAGAGTGTATGTCATGTTACACTTGCATTTTTAGAATAAAACCAAAAGAAGCTGCTGTTTTCAGGGTCAGGTAGGGGAGTGTAATGATTCAGTTTAATGTTGAGCAACTAGAGAAAAGTTTTAACATCCAGAGGTAACTCATTCTGCTGGAGGAAACGCCATTGGAGATCATAAATATCAACTGAACAAAAAAGCCCAGCTGCTTCTCTTGATGGCCCCCATGTTGATATTTGATGGGGCAAAATTGTCACGGCGTCCTTTCAGCCTTTCTGTTTTAGGTAGTGAGGGATATCTGGGATTTAGCATTAAATTTGGCAAATTTTATTTCACTCAGTAATTCAACATATATTCCTTCTCTCAGAGAACACAGTCAGCTCTTTTAAGAGACATGAAATACCAAGAAATTATTTTTTAAATTGTCATCTCTCTGCCTCAGAATATACTAGAATATTTTTGATGCCTTTATCCAAGCAGGAAATCTGAGAGGATGCTGTAAAAACAGCAGACATTTTGCATAGACAATAAGGATGAAGAAGACTTGATGGCTAGCTTAGAGTAGGAAAAAAAAGGAGTGAAGTCGTCTCTCCTGTCCTACACTTAGGAATTAAATCCAAGATTCACGACAAAGAATTTTATCCAGGAAATATGCTATCATGAATGCCTAAGATCTATTGCTGTTTTGCTACTACTTGTAAGGGACCTGCCTGGTTACAGTACACCCTCCACTGCAGCTCAACTTAGCCACTGGCATCTCTCCTCCAACAATGAGAGACTAGGCTGAGAGGCAACTCCCTCTCTGTGTTTCACGAGAAGAGAACACTGTGTTTGTTGCAGAATCTCATTGCCCTCTTACAGCACATATCATCTTTAGCTGATGAAGCCTTTGATACACTTCTCAGAGCTACAAGTGTGTTTTCTCTGAACTATTTATTTTCAGATGTTGCAAAACAACAATACTTCAAAACAATATTTCTTTCTAACACAAAATAAATTAGACACAACTTACAATTTGATGGGATAAAAACAAACTAAAAACAGCAACAGCAAAAAGAAAACTTCATGAAAATTACTGGCCTTGAAAACAGATGCATGGGTTACTTGAAAGTAGTTACAAAAGAAATTATTCCTCTTTCTCTGCTTAAAGCAATTGATACCTCCACCATCATTTTAAAAGGAATATCAGAAACCTGGACTAAGAGGCAGGATGTAGAAGTGTGATCCTGCAACTGTCCCTCCTGTCTTGGGGTCTCCTTCACATTTTATTACACTGTCCATTTTTCCCATTGTCCCTTATGTTGAATCAACTTGAGATAAACTGTAACATTTATCAGCATTTAAAAATTTACATCTTTTCTTTTCTGATAAGTTAAAATATATCTAAAGCTCAGTAATAACAGCAGTAGCAACTCTTTCAATACAGGGTATTTAATTACACAGAAGAAAAATGCTGAAAATATCAACTGAATATAGGGGTGCATACATCATTAATACTGTGAATTTAAAATTGTATGGTAATGGGCTTTCCTGTTATTAATCAGATGCTTCATTAATTTTATTTTAAATTTATCACTATGGTATGGCTAGTAATGAATATATTTAGCCTTCAAAATTATAGAAGTTTTCAAATATGTAAACTAATCTCCCAAAGCACTAAAGATTGAAGAATTGAGATAATAGATCTTTCTGAAAGAACATGAAGTTTTATGATAATTTTTTGCTATATTTGGTAATATATAAACCAAATATAATAAAAACACTCAGGTGGATGCTTTATGATAAGTAAAATTCTCAGGGTATAGTGAGCTTTTCATAAAAACAAGAATAATGGGATAATTTTGAGTTACAGTTGAGTTATCTTTAGATATTATAGAAGAACACATAGAAGATACTAAAATAAAATGATTTGTGTGCAAAGGTAAAGGACATTTTGATTTGTCAAGTAAAGTTAATGAAAAGAAAATCTGACCATGAGCATCCAGGATGGATGTTTTTCAGGTGAATTAGATAAGCAAACGTGACAAGTGTCTCAAGACATGCATTGCTGTTTCCGTTTAAGGGTCGGCATCAGACCTATCCCCATTGATTTTACTTCTCAAGAATTAAATCATTGCCATCGGGCTTGATATAGGTATCAGTGCCCTGCCTCAGTGTATCACAAAAACATTATGTGGAAAATATGAAATCAAGTATAAATTGTTGCCTATAATGTCTGGTGTTTTCCTCCATAAGTGAATATTGTTATAAAATGAAAACAAAGAAAAAAATAAAGTATCTATAAGGTAGACAGAACAAAATAAAATAAATCCTGAATGACTGTTGTGACTGCAGTTTTCAAACAGTAGCAATAAATGAGAAAACAACTGAATCAGAAGTAAATTGTAGAGAGGAGAAAATGGCAGATGACAAGCAAGTCCCACCCCAACGTTCTCAATGACCTGAAAGGAAGAAATGCCGGGATGGCTACCTTCTAGCAAGGAGCATGTATTAGAAAAGATTCGCTGAACGCAGTGCAGGTCAGTGGGAGATTAGTGACTTTGGAGACTTAGGTGTAGCAAGTGGAAAAGGGGAACTTGTTCAGACCCATGCAGTCACTAGTCTCTGAGATAGGGGGGAAGGTTAGGCAGTCAGAGTAGTTAGAATGCTCCAGTCAATCAAGGGAAAACTGCATTTTTTTTCCTTTAAGATCACTTTGACACCCCCCAATGCTAACAGTCTGGCAAGGTGGTTTCAAATGCAAACACTCCCTTCTGCTAAGCAAGCTGCTACATTCTTTGTATTGAAGCCTGAGGATGGACCCAACCAAAAGTTTTCATCCCTATGTCCTAGGTTTGAGGGAAAGAAAAGGATGACAATTAAAGGGTGAACTTCCTATTTAAAAAAAAAAAGGCAAACCTGGCTGCCTATTCAGCTCTGTCCCCCTTTCCTACTCTGGGGGAAGTCTGCTATTTTCCCTATACATTATTTTCTATAAAATAAAGTCTGTCTACTACGCTTGCCTCAGTGTCCCTTGGTTTTTTCTTAGACTCCGAGAGGACAGGAACCCGACATCCACAAAACCGGTATTAGATGCCAGTGACTGCTCCCCCCTCAATTCAGCAGCAGGTGACACTTTGTCTCATTCTGACCAGTTCAACCCAGTGGATACTTATTGTGAAAAGCCCATTGGGCTGGTACCAGGTTCTCTCCAAATCTCTGCTGCAGAGTAGAGGACAGACTCCCCCTTCCACATAGGAGGAGGTCAGACTGCAGCGTTTTTTCAGAAAAATAGGCAGGACTACAGAGTGAGGAGCCTAAGGCAGATATTCCCACAATCCTGCCAGGATCCTACACTCTGCTATTTATGGGGAGAGTGCAAACGAGAGCTCTGCTCTGTGCCTAAACTGGGACAACGCTGCGGCACCTTTGCTCTGAAGGAGAGAACATTGTTCCCCCTTCCACTCCTAAGTGGTGTGGGCTGCTGCCATTTTGAGTACACAGGGAAGGTGGGTGGAACTTTGTATCAGACACTCAATACCTGCCACCCCAGGGCAAATTCAGCAGGAGAGGAAAGCCAGGAGCCAGTGAAGTCTGCAGGACAGTTAAACCAGAGATAACTGGATCAGGAGTGAAGCAGCTGGCTGAGGGCAAAACATTCCCCTACTCCTTCAAACCAGCAAAACATCAGACTCTGGGAATGCATTTCAAGAAAATTGTTTGGACTTTACTGGGGATCAACAGGGCTGCTTCAAGTCCATACATCAGATTTAAATTTTTTTTCTCTCTTTTAATGTGTATGTGTTTGTATGTACTAAGTGTTGCTGTGGACCTGTTTTTTCTTTCTACTTAGTTCCCTTGAACATTTGCTTTACTATAAATATTAGTACTCACCACACCACCTGAGGTCAGGGCTGCAAAATCCACTAGCAGTCCACTTCTCTGCTACCCACATCTTCCCTTCTCTCTAGTAATAGCCACTCTATTCTTCTAACACTCAAAACTCCCAAACACCATTTCCCCAACCTCTCCCTCTTTCTCCCCTCTTTTAAATTTTGTTTATTCTTTGCTTTTTATTTTTTTACTTTTGGTAATTTGGAATAGTCTTACTGTAACTGAACATATTTTTTATTCATCCTTACAGAGGACCTGAATGGAAATCTGGTGTGATTGCCAAATTTGATAATGCTTGGTTACTCCAAATCCAGTTATAGTCGGATGGTTAATAGTGTTGAAATCAAAGATTGTTATTAATCCTACCATTCTCTGACAGGTGGTAATTAACATGGTATCAGTCTTGGAACAAAGTAACCAGGTTAACACTGTATATTGTACCCATTGGCTGCTCATATCGTTTCTTAACCTTATCTTGTGAGGTATTCCAAATCACAAAGGCCAATAGTTAGTCATAGATTGGCAAGACTGCAGCTAATCTCAACTTTTCAAATTGCACCCAGCACAAATTACTGAAGTGACAAAACACCCACAATTCATCACTGTCTTCAAAGTAATATAACATGTGAGGGCTCACAGGCCCACTCCCCAGCCCTAAAAAATGAAGAAAAATGGAAGAAATTCTCCCTACCCAGCCAAAGAGTTCACAGATAGGGTTCTGGACGAAAACCTAGAAAAACGTGCCAACAATTTTATTATCAAAGCAATCAAAGAATTAAAAGAAGACTTAAGGAAGGAAATAAGAGAGTAATTGCAGGAAGTGAGCAAACACTTTCATAAAGAGCTAAACATTCTGAAAAGAGACATAGCAGAGCTCTTAGAACTGAAAAATATGGTCAACCAAATTAAAAGGTTAATGGAAGATGTTAATATCAGAGTAAAGTCAGTAGAAAACAGAATTTCAGCTCTTGAAGATCGAAGATCAGACAATGAAGACAGGCAGAGCAATGTCAAATGCAAGGAGGACAGATAAGAAAGGAAAGTTACTAAGCAGGATCGGAACTTCAAAGAAGTATGGGATGAGATGGGAAAAAACAACATGAGAGTTATGGGGATAGAAAAGAACATAGAACAACAAACGCATGGCATAAACAACCTTCTCAATGAGATAGCCAAAGAAAATGTCCACCATATCAGAACTGATCCAGAAGCTCAAATTTAAGATACCTATAGGGCACCAAATAGACCTAAGCAAATGAGAATTCACCTAGATGTACACGAATTTAGCAATTTTTATGATTATATATATATATATATATGATTCAAAGGTTATATATAATGTTCATTAAAGTTGGTAAGGTACACTTTATTTAAGAGGACCATGACAACAGGACCCTGCATTAGGGTCTTAAAGTATGGAGATACAGTGAACTCAAGTTCAACTTCAGCAAGACCAACTGAGGAGCATAGTCTAGGAGAAGGGTGGGGATTTGTGGATACAAAATTGCTAAGAGGAAATATCAAGGAACCAGGGGAATTATTGTTGCAGGTAGACCAGTGTAAAAAGACATGAAGAGAAGTCAGGCACTGAATATAGGGATTTCACTAAACTGATTCATGGGATTCTTACATTAAATCTAGTATTATTCTACAAGGATAAAGTGGGAAGCTGAGGTTCAGGCACATAGGACCAAAGAACTCAAGAGAAAATTGACTATGATTTTGGTGAAAGAATAGACGTTGTCAGTATCAATACTGCGCTAGTGATAGACGCTGCAAATTGTTTCTTGGGCTGTATAATCATCGTGTTTATTTGTCTAGGAATATTCAAATGTTAAAACAATTCATTCCCCTTTGATAATTTATAATTCAATTTTAATGACAGAATATATTAAAAAAACAATGCAAATGAAATTTAAACTTACAAATATAATGCCAGATGTGGTGGCACATAAATGTAATCCCAGTGTCTCAGGGAAAGAGGATCCCACATGTTCTATCTAGACCAGCCTCAGGAACTTAGCAGACCCTGTCTAAAAACAAACAAATAAAACGCTGGGGATGTTGTTTAGTGGTTAAGTGCCATTGAGTTCCAATCCCCAGTACAAACAACAACAAAACAACAACAAAAATAAAAACCCTTAAACATATGTTCTTGCTAAAAAATTAAGTGTAGATTACAACCAAGTGTTAGCAAACAAATACGGAAACAAAAGTGGTATTTTTAGGACAATAAATATTGCTCTGCCATTCTGGAAATGTTCTGGTAGTATTTATTAAATTAAATATGGGAATAATCAAAAAAGTGGAAATAGATTTAAGTTGAAAGTTTGAGGCCAGTATAGGCAACATAATAGGACTTTGTGTCAAAAGAAAATGTAAAAGGAAATGTGGATATAGCTCACAGCTAGAGTACCTCTGGGTTCAATGCCAAGTTCTCCCTACCACACAGAATTTAGATAATTTTTACACTTTTTTTGAATGCATATTGTATACGTATCTAAGGCTAAATATCATATATGT
>PVKS010016959.1:0-42985 GCA_004027875.1 Aplodontia rufa
GACTCATATTCTGTTGCTACCTTCCGGTTTACCCGAGTAAGAATGTGCATAAACTCAAGCTTAGAAGCGTACTGTTTCAGCATAGCACAGAGTGACTGGATGAACCAGGATCCATCCTTGGAATTTCGCCAGGAATAGTACCCTACAAGGCAAAATATAACCAAAATACCATGGATATCTACTTTAGCTGATTTTATAAATTATTATACAACCACAATGATAAAATTAAGAAAAACCTTTCACAGGTCTTTTTAGCCATAAAAAGGAAAAATGACGTCTCTGGTTTTACATGCCAGAGGGGGGAAATGTGCACCGTACATTCACCTCTGCTTTCAGCAGGGAAGAGAATTGTGGGTCAACTCTACCATTGAGTTCTTCAGAGTTTAACTTTCTGGGCTCCCCTTCCCATAGGAAAGAACAAGCAAATATGCAGAAGATAAGATGATGAAAAGCAAAGACATAAAAAGGACCATTATAAGTTACAAGGGCTTTCGATCAGATTTTATCTTATTTCACTATTGGCTTAGTCAAGAAGTAAATTGCTTACATATGCATTTGAGAATGTCATTAGTTATGGGCATCTAAACAAAGTACAATAAAGAGGGTATTCAAAAAGTCTGAAATGGGAGAATAGTGTATGTATTGTACTTTTACAGATCAATTGCATTTTACTTAGAAGACCCTGTTTTTTCCTATGCTTATGTGTGTGCAAACACGTATGTGCTCAGGTCTTCCACCCACAAAACTTAATGCCTTTTCCATCTTAAGTAAGCATTCATCACGTACTATGGCCACAATTTTTGCATGAATTTTCTTTTCCTTCTTCAAAATTTATGGGGAGGAGATTCATTCTTACTGTACATCTTAGAAACCTCAGCATTATTTCTTTTTCCTTATGAAATAAATTTTCTTTTTTTTTCAAAAAAATTTTTTTTCATTTAAAGAAACTACTTTATGGCTTCCTTTTGGCATATCTGAATTTCCAACTTTACTACATTTGCACTTTGGGGCCAATATTAGGTGAAATAAGGGTAACTTGAATACAAGCACTGACAACTAGACGTTTGATTGGATAACTGAAATGGCTACCATGACTAACGAGTGGATAGCATATACAGCCTGGGCATGGTTGACAAAGAGATGATTCATTTCTCAGGAGGAATGAAAGGAGATTTCATCATGCTATTTAGAATACTGTGTCATTTAAAATTTAATGAACTGTTTACTTCTGGAACTTTCCATTTAATATTTTCAGGCTACAGTTGACCATAGGTAACTGAAATGCAACTATGAAACTATGGATGTGAGAGGACTAACTGTACCCCTCTTCTGTTTTAATAAGTGGGGGAGGCTCTGACTTATCCTCTGTTGTCATACAGTGTAATCTGATGTTACACGAGGAGCTCTGTGTTAGTCTATATTTTTTTTTTTGGACTTCCATGTGGTTAAGGGAACGCAAAATATAGACAATAATCTTACAGAAATCTTGACAAGCTTTTAGAACACACTCTTCACTGCTTAAGTCTCCAAATGGTCAAAGTATAATTCATTTAAAATCTACACGTAACATTTACCATGTGTAACTTTCTTACCGGGTGCTGTGGAATATGCATATAAGAAGTCAGCCTCCACTGGGATTTTCTGGCACGCCATGTCATCATCAACACCACTGTCTGTCTCAATGCCACAGTCTAGTTCTGTACCCCTGCAGGCCTACATGTTAGAAAATAAACATTTATTGAAAAATGCATATGCATATAACTCACATCTAAGAAACGTAAAAGCTACATAAAAACGGACACTAATTTTACTGAGTCTTTCTGATAAAAATCTAAAATTGAAATGGACTCTATATTTTCTAAGTGATGATTTAAATGAATAAAAATATAACGATAATTCTGTAGTCTTAGGAAAAAAATCATATCCTTTGGATAATCTATAAATGAGTAAATTAATCTCTGATTAATTCTCAATAATCAGGGTGTTCAGTTATAGACTACCTGAATAATGAAAAGTTTGGGTTTTCCAGTGAGACTTCTACAATAATCTCCTCTGAAGAAAGTTGTTATTTTTTTCAGGTCAATAGGTCCATTTGTTCCAAAAATTATTCCTTCTTCACCATGGCTTAGAATTACACAAATAAAGCTGCTCCTTTTGCTATGATCTTCTTTAGAAACTGGAAAGACATTTACAAGAAGAAAAACAACCACTCTTAAAACTTTATTCAACAATCTTGGACATACTAAAAAAAGATGAAAAAACTGAGAACAGAACTATGAGGTCATCTAACCCAACTAGGGACAGAGCCACAAACCTGAAACCTACTGTAGAGGGCTGGCATGAATAAAATTTTTACTTCTTATTAAAATATACAAGACCAGAATCATGTGTGGTATAATTCCACAATTTTTATACTTTATCACATATATAATTATACCTAAACTATAATAAAAAGTTGGCCAATGAAGGTCATTTTTTAAATTATTTCTTACCATTGCGCATTAACTCTACAATTTCTTCACGGGTAAGGTCATTTTTATTCCTGACTTCGTATTTCAAGCGCATGAATGTATCCCTGAGGTTTGCTGCATCAACGTCTGTTCCAGACCGAGGGGACATTCCTTGGGACAGAAAGAATTACTTTTAATTACATTTTCAAGGAAGAATAATGGTTTTTGAAACGAAATGAACTATGCAGCAATTTACAAAATCAATAAATCCTTCCTTTTAAGTGCTAAGGAAATTCTAATTATTTTGATCATGTAACACAAAGCTTCTTTAATTTCAGAGCATGTAAGATATTTCCTAATGTAAGGTGTCAGTGTTACAGTCATGATTGCAAAAAACAGAAATGATTTCAAATGCCTAACATTAAGTGTTTGGTTAAATAAATTATGTTTCATTTATATAATGGAATACTACACCGCCTTTCTTGAATATAAAATTTTGCCATGAGAAAATGGTCATTATTATTACTTTTTAAAATAAGTCTAGGAAACAGTATGACCCTACTTTGAAGAAAAAATTATATATACTTAGAATTAAAGAAATTCAATCCAAGTGCTCAACAATTTTAGGATATATTACTGCTTTCATATCTCATTAACACTGTTCTTCAGGTATTCTGCTATGGGTAATCTCCTTTAATCCTTGCAGCCCTCCCGACAGTTATTACCAGCTTCATCTGTTTAGAAGTGGGATGTATAGCACAGATGAGTTGCGAAACTTGTCCAGGGCCTGGAGGAAGAATGTGTGCTCAAACTGGGGCAGGGCCTGGGTTTAACATCAGCACAACAAAACAAAAAACAAACCCCAGGGGTAGAAAAAGAAATGCATTCAAAGCCTGTGCGCCACTTTGCAGAATGCAAAACACTGCCAATCATTTAAATTTCAAACCGGAAAAGGCAAAAGTGAGACTACTGGTCTAAATATTTTTTGGGGAACGGAATGACATGCCTTTTAGAAGAAAGAAGCAAGGAAGAACAAAGAGTCAACAGTATAAAGTTCTGCAGGCACTGATAATTGAAAATGAGGCAGAATATCTGCAAGTAAACTTTTAACAACGTAAAACACGCACAGCGCCTTTTACTTGACAGATGGAAGTTGTCTCTCAACCTACAGCAAAAGCAATAAAGATGGGGCCAGTCAGTTTTAGAGATCAATTTCTCCACTACACTCTACTCAGTTCTTTTAACTAATTCTAATACCAAGTCCTGCTTGTCTTTCCAGTGTAACCTGACTTCCTTCCAATTTCACTACCATTCTGGGAGGCTCCTAAATTAGATCTATGCATCTAGTTTCTCTGATCAAAAATTTATTCCAATATAATTAATATGCTGATGCAGGATGTGATATTTGTTTGCATGTTATGAATAAAATCAAGCTTCTTCATAAACACTGTCAAGAAAAAAAGATCAAGGAATATAACAAGATATTAACCAGCTTTGCGGGATTATGAAGGATTTCATTTTCTATATTGCCTAAAGAAATATTCTAAAATGTGTTATTAGATTCAAATCATATACAAGGCACTGAGGTGGGACTTGGTGCTCAGGCCAAGATGAATTTAATCACAGCAGCTTCAGTGGTAGAGGTGCAAAACAGAACAGCAGGTTCAAGAGAAAACAGCAATAAGTGAAGATGGCAAGCTTAAGAATTTAGGGAAGGAGGGCTGCAGCAGCGGCTCAGCAGTTACGGCGCTTGCCTGGCATGTGCAACGATGCACGTTCAAACCCCAGCACCACACACACAACAAAGTGTCAGATCAACGAAAGCCACATGAAAAACTAAATAAAACTGATTCTTTCTCTCACTCACTGTCCCTTTCTTAAAAAAAAAAAAAATTAGGGAAGGAGACAAATATCAGATCAAAGCTTCAGAGGAAGGAGAGAAAAACAAAGGTATCTTTAACATGCAGTCTCTGTCTCTGACATCTTTGTGATGTGCCTTGAAGGTTCTGGAAAGAATAAATGCTATGACTATTTGTTTGGAACTTTTCACGGGTATAAAAGAGGGAGCAAAAAAATAAAGAAGCAAGGTTCACAGGTCAGTAGGTGCAGAACCCAGCACACAACTCGGAGGACCGCTGCCGGAAGAGGAAGAGCTTCTAAACATGGGTAGAAAAGCTCATACTGTCTTATAGGACCTGTAGGGTCCTGCCTTAGCTCCACTTTATGGATACTCTCTATCACAGTTTGCTAATCAATAAACATCAATCCTCCTTTTCTTCATATCAAATACAAATGGTACACATATATGAAAAGTTTAAAACATTGGCTAAGATACATACCAGTGCTTTTATCAAAGTTCTTGTTATTAATTATTATACATACACCCATTTCGGGATAATCCATTTTGTAACTATTGTCCATCGATATTCCAGAGTCCATTGATTTACTCCCATGTATGGTATTTCTGTTTGGAAATCAAACAATGATTTACAATGTTAGAAATGACCGATCCATTGATATAACTTTCATGACTCATAAGAACAGTTAACATTTGTTTAAGACTAGGCACCAAATTTTGTGCTAAAGGCTTTTCCTCATTTAAATTTTACAATCCATTTTATAGATGAGGAAATGACTGGCCCTAGTCTAAGCTATGTGTTGAAGGCTACACACATGTTCTATCAGAGCCAAGGCTCGAGGAAAGCATGTGCTGGACTTTGAGATTCAGGCTTTTAACTTATGTTATCTGTTTTCCTATAAATTTTAGTAAAAATCCATCAAATACATTTCATAATTTGAATTTTTTTCTGTAACTCTGTGAAGCAGTTTATCTGACTGGGAAAAAAATGACATCATAAAAATTACCCTGAAATGATAGGAATCCAGTAAATTGTTCCTCAAACTCTATGCTGAACAAATTAGTAATTTATTAATATATAGAAGCACTATTATAAATAAATGAAAATACTTGGCTGGAAGTTACTTATCTAGAAACTGTGGCAATCTAAGCTGGGCTTGGTGGCACACATCTGTAATCTCAGTGACTCAGGAGGCAAGAGGATGGCATGTTCAAAGCCAGCCTTAGCAACTTAGCAAGGTCATGAGTAACTTAGTGATAACCTGTCTCAAAATAAAAAATAAAAAGGGCTGGGAATGTGCTTCAGTAGTTAAGTGCCCCTGGGTAGTTCAATCTCAGATACCAAAGAAAAAAGGATCCCAAGTTTGAGGCCTGCTTCAGCATCTTAGCAAGATCCTGTCTAAAAATACAAAGGGTTGAGGATGTGGTTCAGTAGGATGTAGGTTCAATGTTTAAGTGACCCTGGGTTCAATCCCTGGTATCAAATAAATAAATACATAAAAATAAAAAACATAACCCTTGGTTACCCAGATCAGGAGTCAATAAGCCGATTTATAACAGGATAAATGCTAAGTATTTTGGGCTCTTAGGCCATCTAGTTTCTACAGCAGCTTCTCAATTTTTTTGGTGAAACTAGTCCAGTACATTATATGAATGAATGGGTATGGATATAATCAAATAAAACTTAATAAAAACAGATCATGACCCTGATCATGATCTACCAAAAACCTGGAAATAAGTACAGGAACAGTCAAACACCAAAATCTGAAGTCCAGGTACCCCATGTACTTAACCTTAGGGTATTTTAGATTTTACGCTATTCCAAAAATTTCGTTGGGTAAAAACTAAAAGTAGTACTTTAAAGAAGTCAAGATAAGAAAATAACTTTCATATTTAGCTACAGGTAAAAAGCCCCATTTTGTAGGGAAAATGTAAACCCTAAAAACTATGTGACTTGACCTCCAGGTCATATAGTAAGTGTGAGCATCACTAATCCAAAAATCCAAAATCTGAAATACTCAGAAATATGAAACTTTTTGAATACCAACATGATGTCATAACTGGAAAATTCCATACCTGACCTTACATAACAGGTTGCAGATAAAATACAGGTGCACTGAAAATGTTATATAAAATTACCATCAGGCTTTCTGTGTAAGGTTTTTATGAAACATAATTTAGTGTCTAGACTTGGGTCACAACTCCAAGATATCTCATTATGTACATGAAAATATAGCCAAATTTAAAAGAATGTGAAATCTAAAACACTTTTTGGTTCTAATCATTTCAGATAAGGGATACCCAACCTGTAACAGAGCATAGAACTTTAACTCCCATCTCGTGATAACCATCCCTCCATACCTACTGCTGCCTTCTTAGCAATATGATCACTAGACCAAGAGGAGCCATACCTTAACAAAGAGCAGAGACTCAAAATATGGGAACGTGAGGATATCTTAGAGGATCAAAATAACCCTAACCCTATTTGGGACTGGAATACAGTTTGTTATTTACATGATACTCTGTATGACAAGAAAGTAGGGAAATCTGTAAGTCATTTTAAAAGTATTTAAACACAACAACAACAACAAGAAGCAGCCCTGGAAAAAGTGATAGCATTTCAAAAGTTTATTTTGTGGGAAATTCCTTTGTTAAACAAACATGCTATATCTTTACTACTACTAACTTGTCAATAGCATCACAACCATATAATTATTTCATAATAAGATTAATTTATAATTCCTATAATGATTTACAATAATACTGGATCTCAGATAAAACTTACCTGCACCAAAACCCAAACACAGAACCTGTAACCCTGTACAGTGATTTGGGAAGGGCCAGTGCACCCCGAGAGGTGAGTTGTCTCTGCTGTCTGGTACTTGCAGTCATAGGACTAGGCTTCCGGCCTTTGGTCAGACACCGGACTAGGTCTTTCCCTTTACCTTCCCCACAGTTCTTTGAGTTTTATGACCTCCATTTAGTCCACACAATCTTTCTGCTCCCATACTCCTCAAAATCTGCTGGATTCCACATACCCATTTTTCTGATTACATAGGATTCCATTTAAATACTCACTCTTTAGAATTTTTAATGGATTTTGAATCCACTGAGTTTTCAGAGTTCTCCATGGTTACTTTTCTTAACTAGAATATAAATAAAATAGAATAAAAAGTCAGCCACTATAAAACTATATGTACTATATTAGTCACCCCAGTGATATTTTCTCCAGATTCTGTTGTTTTTCATTGCTGTTAAGTCTCTGTGAGTCAGACCTGGGGAGAATGATCCTTTGCCATAATATGCACAATATATGCCCTATCAAGCCCTCCACCCCATGCACTGAGCTATGAATTACATATAATGAATCACACCACTATACAGACAAATGTGCAGCTGGATAAACTTTTCTACTTGTGTCCCCCCGCCAGATCAAGATAGGGCCTGCAGCTTCTTTCCTTTGTCACACAACAAACTGGGTCATCTGTAGGAACTTGGCTTCCAATGCAATGCAGTTAAAATAAAAAGCAAAAGCTTACCATAACGGTATACCTCAGATAACACTGTTCTACAATGCTTAGATTCCCAAGAGACAGTACTGAGAAGTTCCAAACCTCCATAAAATCTTTATTCTTAAACTGGGTTTTGAGATCTCAGTGCCCACAATGTAAGGCTACGTGCAATTAGGCTACACAAATCACCACGATTTCAACTAAAACAGTCATAAAAAGAGCAAAAGTACTGATACAAACCTTCACCAATTACCATATTTATTAACAGTGGCTGCTTTTGGGTGTTGGGAATACTGACAACTTACTCACTCCTTAATATCTTCTAAACTTTTCTAAAGCATCTGGATTATTTTTAAGGCTAGAAAATACTAACAATTATTTTACAAAATAATATCGACAACTGCAGATTGTATCAACCAGCATTCTGCCAGAAAATTTCAACCCCCAACCTTGATTTAAAAGAGACAAAATAAATGTACTTTCTAAGTTGCCACTCTTCTTTGCCTGTGTCAGGCGCATCTTCCACTCTATCTGCCTTTCTCTCTTCTTTTCAAGGAAATCTCAAACTCCTGTGAACCATAAGCATCACAGAGACCCACTTGTGTTCATACCTGTCAATTCAAAGTGGATGACCACAAACCAAAGTAAAATTATCCATCTGTTTAACTGAGATACAAGGTGGCTAACAAGTCTGGAAACTAGTGAATGTATTGTAAAAGACTTATTAATACTGCATTACAATCTATGAAAAAATATTATCTTTTTTTCAAGACTTTATGAGCAATCAATAGAAATTCTGGAGTGAATACACAAATAGGCCTCAAAGATTTAGACATTTCAAAAATGCATATGAAAAGAGGCTCCTCATTAATATCAACAAATAAAGGAAAATTTAAGACAAGAAATCATTACATTCCTACGAGGCCAGAATCCGAATGCTAGCAATGGCAAATGCTGGCAACAATACGGAGCAAGCAAAATGGTACAGCCGCCTTGGTGAACCATGCGGCAGGTTCTTGCAAAACTAAGCATACTCTTACCCAAAGGAACTGAAAACTTAGGTTCACACAAAAACCTACACATAGGTATTCACAGCAGCTTACTTTACAATTGTCAAAACTTAGAAGCAACTAAGATGTTCTTCAGTGGGTAAACGGATAACAGTTCATCAAGACAATGGAGTATTAGTCAGTGCTAAAAAGCAGCGAGCTGTTGAGCCAAGAAGACATGGAAAAAACCTTTAATACATTATTCCTATGCGATGGAAATCAATCTGAATGGTTCCTATTATATGATATTCTGGAAAACGCAAAACCATGAGGACTGTAAAAAGATTGATGGTTACCAGTGGATGGGAAGGAAGCAGAGAGCACAGAAGACTTCATTCTTCAGGTGGTAAAACTAATCTGCCTGATATTATAAGGTGGACACAAGCTATTACAAATTTGTCCATACTCAAAATGTACAGCTCCAAGAGTGACCCCTAGTGTGAATATGGACTTTGGGTGACAATGATGTGTCAGCGTAGGTTCATCAACTATTTGCCCTAATGGGGGATTGTCAACAATGGGGGAGGCTAATTATGTGTGGGAATGGGAGGATATAGGATAGTACCATACCTTCTTTTCAATTTTGCTTTAAATCTAAAATTGTTCTAAAAAATAAAGTATAATTTTAATTTTTTAATTGGGAAATAAAACTTAGTCTGAAGTTGAACTTAGAGCTCCTGGCAGGGTCCTTTGTGGCCCTGTGGTTTGCCTCAAATTGGCAAATTTGAATATGTGTCAAATACAGGGTTCACAGTATGCACTCAGGAACCCCAGGGGCTGATCAGTTTCCACTGACAATCAATGTCCTAAAGATCTTGCTCCAAAAACTTCTACAGCACACTCTTAGACTGGAATACTGACTTTTTTTTTTTTTTAAAGAGAGAAGGGGAGGGAAGAGAATGAATCAATGTTATTTAGTTTTTCATTTGATTTTTATTCTCCGACATTCAGTTGTGTTTATGATGCTGCGGTTTGAACCCAGGTACTTGCGCGTTTCAGGCAAGCACTCTACCACTGAGCCACCGCTTCCTGGAATGCAGACTTTTAATAATTTTTGTCTCTTACCCACAATCAGCTGTGTAATAAAACTATATATTTTTTTTAATTTTTAAAGAGAGAGAAGGACAGTGAGAGAGACAGAAAGAAAATCAATTTTATTTAGTTTTTCACACTTTGTTGTGTATGTGGCACTGGGGTTCAAACCCATGTATTCATGCATGCCAGGCAAGCACTGTAACCAGTGAGCCACCACTCCAGTCCAAAAAACTATTCTCTCATTATAAATGATAATAGAAGATATAAATAAAGACCAGTAGAGGAAAGGAACCAGGGAGGGAAAGGGGTATACAGGGGAATGATACTGACCAAATTATATTGTTACATTTTATGTATAAATATGTAACAATGAATCCCACTATTATAATTGTAATGCATCAGTAAAAAATGTTTTTCATGTATTAAACCAATTTTCTTTAACCAATTTTTGAAAGTTTTAAAAAAGTTCAGATAGTCTTACATGAAATAATTATAATCATTTCTGATATTAGGAATGAGACAGATAAACTTGAAAAAAGCATCAATTCTTTCAGAATTGGAAGTAAAATATTGTGTTATATTTGGTAAGGATTTCTCAGGGGCAAATACTATAAAGTACTTAGTTTCCTTCATAATTATCATCTCAGTTATCAGTTGATTTTATTAGACAGCTAGCTTTTTATATGATGGTAAATAAAATCCTTCTATCATCAGACATGTGCACATCTGCTGTTTGTTTTCAACTGCTTTCTCCACATGAAGCACTAAATGCACACTCTTGGGAGTGAGCTGTGCCTCCTGCAGAATTGCTAATGTTACACTCAGCATTACCTCACCTCCATTAGCTAGTGACTGGCTGAATACAAATTATTCTTGGGATGGTGATCTCATCTCAGAAGAATAGAAAAATCATTTCCTAAGGGAAACGCTTACAGCCCTAAATGATAAGAGGAGTTTAAGTTCTTACATTTTCAACTGACAAAATGTGAATAAGGGAAGATAAATAATGGGGTTTAAAATATAGATCCTGGCACAATAATGGACTTAGCATCAATGGTTTCTTACTGTGTTGATGTATTTTATTCTTTGCATCAATTTTGGATAAGAAAGCAAACTTTTGAACATATATTGGGGTCATGGAGAAGTTGTAAGTAGACCAACTGAATTGGATGGCAACCTTCCACTTAGGTCTTAGAATCACTTCTCTCATTTCTGGATCCCTTTCATGCTTGCCACCAAAGCTACAGCAATCAGATGTTTAAAAGTTAAAAAAATATTGTCAGTATAAATTTACTGTCACTCTAAATAGATATTTAAACATTTCAAGCTGTGTTTTCCTAGGGAAGTGAAAAGTTGGATTGCTTTCCCTATTTACATGCTGGCTATATAGTTATTTATTGCAATAGTGGAGTAAAACAGAATAAATTATGTACAGAACTAAAGCACAGGAATAGAAATTAATTTCTAAAATTGAAATTTCTATATTAAGCTATAACAGATTAACCAGTTAAAATAAAAAAAAAAGACCAAACACCCTGTTATTAAAGAATAAACAGTATGAAAATTTACCTAGGGTAGGGATGAGGTAAATGAGATGTTAAATTAGCATAACCAGTTTTAGAGATTCTTAAATCATTAGGCTGGTCTTGGTGCCTGTCTTATAGGGATGCTTTGAAGTAAGAGATACAATTTAATCTCTGCTCTAAGGGTTTTCTAAATCTCATGAGACCTGAGGATCAATACTCTTCATTTCTGAATCATTTCCATGAATGTGAATACTTTGAAAAAATGCTTATAAGTAAAAATTTACCTAAACAATAACAATGCTTTTTCCTCCTGGTTAATATAGACTACCCTGAGCTGAAAGGTCTATATGTATTTGTAGGTAGTTCTCCCAACAAGACCCTGAGACATAACGATCCCCATTTTACATTCTGTTAACTGAGACTTAGAGAAGTTAGCTAACTTATAAGTGTCAGAGCCAGAATTCATACAAGGATCTGAACCAAAAGGTCCAACTCCACTATTCTATAGACTGTTTACAATCATATGGGAATGATAATACCACAGGTAATTTCAAGGAAGGCAATAAAAATCCATAATCTGAAAGCTCTATATTGAGACAAAGAACATTGGTATGTTAGAAACTGAAATAGCATATATGGTTGTCCCTCAGTATCTGTAGTTGTTCTGTTACAGTACCCACCTTGGATACCAAAAGCCAAGGCTGATCAAGTCCCTTGTATAAGACGGTGCAGTATTTGCATATAATCTACGTACACCTCCTATATATTTTGGCTCATTTCTAGTTTACTTATGATAATTAGTACAATGTAAATGCTATGATGTTCAGGGAATAATGACAAGAAAAGTCTGTGCAGTACAGATGCAATTTTTTTGCTGATACTTTTGATTCATGGTTGGTTGAACCCACAGATACAATGAGCCAACGCAGTGCACTTAACTCTAAGTAATGAAGAAAACAGGAATGATGATTATGACGTTTCTGTTGTTATGAGGTAACTTACTGCTAAATGCAAAAATGACTGGTTTCATGTTAGGCTTTCAGTAGAGCCATTAAGAGATTTTCTACATCTCTACCTGCCTCCAAAGGAAAGGTAAAGCCACGCCAATGTGACTTCTGGGGAGACTACATCTCTATGAAATAATTTGAAAAATATCCAGGTTATATTTATAACCTATCAGTGAAAACAAAGTTTCAAAAGCAGTCACATTTCCAGATTAAGTAAGTGAAACAGAAAGAATATCTGTGTCACAGTAGTTTGGGTAACAAAATATTTCATCTGTAATGTACTAGAGGTTTTAATGAAATCTTTCCCATCCGGTCTCTGAAGTTCTTTAGGGACATATAAGAAGCACTAAACTGACTATCACTGGGGCTGGTAAATTTAATCTCTTAATATTTAAGATGTAATTAAGATGAAAACATGATAAGTGAAAAGTGAAATTATATATAGACTAAACTAAATTCAGTTGTAGTATACGCACAAATGAAACCATCTTCTGCTTTTCTCTGGTATGGGCCACACAAACAGAAGAAAAACTAGCATGTTCCACACTGTTCAGAGCCTACAACTTTGTGCCACAAGTCAGAAAGAACACGGTTCAACATATTCAAGGGGATCTGTTTTCTCCTCTCCCAATTTAAGTCCTAAAATGATACCTTTTTGGAGGCACAAATGGAGAAAACAGAAAACCCCTTGCAGACCTAAATATTTTATGTGATATAAATGTAGAATGGAGGATCATAAGTGTCATTTATAAAAATCACAATCATAAGGGCTGGAGTGGTGGCTCAGCAGGTGGAGCGCTTGCCTGGCATGCGCAAGGACCCAGGTTCAAACCCCAGCAACACATACACAACTAAGTGTTGGAGCAACAAAGGTCAGATGAAAAATAAATAAAATTGATTTTTCTCACTCTCTCTAAAAAAAATTATTATAACCATAATAATTTACTGAACATTAACTGTGTGCAGATTATAGCATTAGATCTGATTGAAGTAGTAGAAAGGGCAAAGATGCTGCCCATGCAGAGCTTAGACAGATATTCACAGGTAAAGTGGCTCAATAAGGCAGATGCCAGCCTATGTTCACTCCCTATCAGATAACTCTGTCATACTCTACCATAGTACAGACGCTAAATAGGCAATAGCTGTATGCAAGAACAAACATTGTTCAACCTCATGTTCACAACGTATTACCACATTTGAGGTGTATATATATAATGCCTAATGCACACAGATAAGTTAACAAGTGTCACCTTTGGAATGTCTTAGCTTAATATATATTATGCCTAATTTACACAGAAGAGCCAGCAAGTGTCACCTTTGAAGTCATCTGACAACAGAGGACGCTTTTCCCTCTGATACATTTGTATTTGTTAAATAGGTATAAAATAATACATAAGAGTCTAAATATTCTCATTTTTTTTTCTTTAAGGTCCAAATGCCACCCATACTCCCTATCTTTGGGGTAGAACTTAAAGAATTATCCAATACTAAGACCAGAACTAATACAATGTCATTAATGGAAATTAAAAAATGTTTTGTAACATTAGGAGGATGAAGTAATAGACTGCCTTAAATTAGGTTTGAAAAGAAAATAATGGGCTGGAGCAGTAGCTCAGCGGTACTGCACTTGTCTGGCACATGAGAGGACACAGATTTTAACCCCAGCACCTTGTAAACAAGGAAGTGTGGGAGCAAGGACGACCACATGAAAAACTAAATAAAATTTATTCTTTTTCTCTCACTCTCTCTTATTGTTCTGCTAAAAAAAAAAAAAAAAAAAAAGAAAATAGTAACCATCATTTTAATTTCATGTATCAGATAAGATGCTAGTTTCTCAAAACAGGAGGAGGTAAGGCCTTTTTTCAGGATAGCAAAAGCAAATCTGATTTAACTAAGTGCAGCAATCACTTCTTTTACTCTGAACAGGTCTTACTGTAAAACTCCAATAAATTTTTCATTCACTCATTAAATTATATTCTTACTTTCAAAATCCTTCCTTTGCAAAAGAGCAAAGCCAAGCCAAAGCTCAAACATCAGATTGTAGCAAGGTTGATTTAAGCTTTACATTTCATTTCTGGAAGTCCTGAGCACAGCACATTCAAGCGGCTGAGCACCATCTTGATAAGGGCAGTTTCACCACTTACTTAGCATTTCCTTCTGTTTGTTATCTTGCATATTATTATTGTAACAATGACTCCATGTTTCATCTCTAAAATTCTCTTCTAATCCATATGCTTTAGTTATAATTTGCTAAGTAATTCATAAAAAGGCTTATTTTTTTAAAAAATAGGACACAATCATTAAAAAGCATAATGCTACAATAAAAAAACACAAATGGATAAGGCCAGGCCCTGATTATGGGGAAACACGATGATAAATAAAATCAATCCTTCATGGAGTTGTTTTCAATCTAATAGGGAAGAGTGCAAACTGTAAAGGATATGACACAGATCTCTTAGGAAATGCCTTGGTGCAAAAGGAACACATAATAGAAACACTTGATCTTCAACTGTTAAAAGAAAAGAGAAACCTAATAGGAGTTCCCACTTGCAAGCAAATGTGATGGAGGGAGACAGGGAAGAAAGCAGGTATGAAGGTGAGCACTGGACTAGCTATATAAAAGTGAAAGGAAGGAGCGGGTATTCAGGACCCAATCAGTATTTGACTTTGTTAACCAAATTTGTTATGCGACCAGGTTTACCCTGAGGGCAAAGAAACAGCTTTCTAGTTTTTCCGGTTGTAAAGAATGGACTAGAGAGGGGCTGGAGACAGTGGGGAGGCAAAGAGGAGGCTGGTTCAGTTAGGTGAGAACTTAAGGGTGGCTGATATCAGAGATGGAGGGACACGCACAGATCTGGAAGACATTTAGGAAGGAGGTCCACAAGTCTTGGTGATTAACTGCGGAAGAAGTGGGGTAGGTGAGAGGTAGCTGAGAAGGAGGGTTCCTGGGTCCCCAGGCAGCAGCTCAAGTCAGGTTTCAGATCAGATCCACTGAGAACAAGCGTGACAAGTGTGAAAAAGGCACTCTATTTCAGCAAGGCCTGAGAGGATTTCAAAGCAGTAACTTTGACCATGGATATAGAAAATCAGGAAAGAGCTGGAGGATTCACGAAAGCCTTCAGGTCTGAAAAGGAACTGGAGTTAATGCTTAAAAATTTAAAAAAAAATTAGCTCTCTGGAAAAAATAAAACCACACAGTCAACCCAAGAAAATTCAGGCTCCAGACCTAGAAAGCAGAATGCTCCAAATACTCGTGCAATGTCAGGATCGGCATTGGGCAGGCCTTCAGCTCCCGGGACAGTTTCCTGGAGCCGCTCCTCCACTCCCTCCTTCCCGATCCCTGCCTAGGCCTGCGGTTCCAGCAGCCCTACTTCTCCAGCACGCTGCTGACTCCAGCTCTCGGGTCCTGCCACCTGCAGCCGGGCCGCGGCGCCCACGGCCTACCCACCCGGGCCGCAGCCCCCTCCCCACCCAGCCTCCGCCGCCCGGGGCGCTGGCCCCCGCCACCACCGCCACCACCCGGATCGGCATTTAGGACCAGCCTCTGCTCCCCAGCCTCCCATCTCAAGGGTCTCCACCCCGAGCCCAGGCTCCCGCTTCGCGGCAAGGTCTCAAGCTCCGCCGCCTTCTCGGCTCGCCCCCGCAACCCCAGTCGTAACAAAACAAAGGATCCGCCGATCAGACCGCCCATTTCCTCCGTGCCTAGGCAGTGGATGCGCACACCGGCAGGTTCCTGGGGTGGAAGCCGGGCTTAGGAGGATGGAGGAAGTGGATCGAGAGCTGACTGCTCAGGGGCTACAAGGGGCGAGCGTGGCACTCACCGCGCGGCTCTCACCGGCTCCGCGCGTCACCCTCTGCGCCAGCAAAGCTTCAGTAGCAAGCAGCGGAGAGGGGTGAGCCCAGAGATAGGCCGCGCCGCCGGCAGGCCCCGCCCAGGCCCCGCCCAGGCCCCGCCCCCAGCCTGGTCCGGCCCCCTGCCTAATCCGCCTCGCGGCCAAAGCGCTAGGATCTGCCCAGAGGCGTCCTCGGCCCGCCCCGCCCCCAGGACGCCGCAGACTGGCGCTCCGGGCCGGGCCCCGAAGGAGCCCCGCCCCCGATCTGGCCCCGCCCCGCGCTGGCCCCGCCCCCCGTCGGGATTGAAATCTGTCTCCCGCGCTCTGCTTCGGACCCACGTGCTTCCGCCCCTGACGCCTATTTCCGGAGGTAAATTGAGGTGCAGCGGCTGGCAGCGCGTGATGCAAGAGGCACCGGAACCGCGGCGCTGTCTGGTGTGCTCCCCAGTTTGAGTTACGAGAGGGAGGAAGCAGGCCCAGATCCGCACTGGTAAACTCTCCTTTCCCTCAGAAAACCGCAGGTCTTTCTCCATTTCCCTGCAGTTCCCGTTACCTAAATCAAAAGCCTTAACTGCATCCAGTTTTCCGGGCTTTTTTGGGTTATGCACTGTTTCAAACCCCCATACAGACTTGAAGTGTTTTCATAGAAGAAGATACCGACACTCAGGAGCACAGACTTCTCCATCAAAAACTGAGAAGTCAGGGACCCCATGATAGAACCTACTTACCCCGAACAATTTTGAGCATTTGGGTATTTGGCTATATTCTGATATAAACATGCATAGTCAAACACGGGGCTCCCATCTGCTGAGTGCTTACCCTGGGCGCTTACATTTTCATAATACATTTTTTTCTTTTTCTTTTTTTGGTACTAGGGATTGAACCCAGGGGCTCTTAACCATTGAGCTATCTCCCCAGAGGCCTTTTCTTTTTTTTTTTTTTAATTTTGAGACAGGGTCTTACTAAGTTGCTGAGGCTGGCTTTGAACTTGCTATTTTTCTGCCTCAGCATCCTGAGTTGCTGGGATTACAGATGTGCACCACATGGGGAACAATTTCTTTTTTTATCATTTCCAGTATAACCCCTTAAGGTAGGAATTCCAATCTGCACCTGGGTTTAAAGCGGTTAAGTGGTTTGCTCTTGGCAGAGAGTCTTCATAGTTGAATTCAGATCCCAGAAATAAAACTTAGGCCTTTTAAAAATCCCTCCCAAATGGAGGACTGCTGGCAGATCTTCTTCTGTGATAAAACTGAGGACTGGGACCCACTTAGCCCTAATAGTGGACTCACGGTGGAACAAGTCCTCAGAACCCCATTGTGATGCCCAAGCCTCTTCCTGTGCTAAACTTTTTTTTGCAAAAAATGACGTTTTAGATAAAGCATTAGCAGCAGTTTTGTTTTCCTATAAATGATACTAATTTACTTAATCTGGAGAAGTTTTAATTATAGCAAACAACTGGAGGCAATGTCCCCTGACTTAGCCCTATAAATTCTCTTTACAGAGGTGTCCCAGAGCTGGCAGAACTTGGTGTGGGCCTTGAAAGGGAAGATTCAGGAATAGTAACTGTGAGGTCTTACAGGTGAGAGACACAAAAGCAGGAGGACTTCTGGAGAGGTCCAGGAGCACAAAGTGGTCACTAGCATTCATTTGGTGCAAAAGCTGATCAAGAATTATAGTAATAGGTAAGTGGTGTAAGGCTGGATTCTGGAGGGGAGTTTGTTTAGACTTTATGAGGTAAGCTATAATGTGAATTGAGTGATGCTGTGAATTGCTAATTAGTATCCTTATGAAAAGTTTTGAACATAGTTTAAGGATGATTTATCTCGAAGAGTTAGGCTGTTTGGATGAGAGATCCCATGTAGAGGTTGGAAAGGAGAAACTGGAAAAGAATAATATGTTGCTATAAGCTTTCTTATCCTATATAATAGGTTTTTGGGAAATGTAAATGAGTTACTTCTGTTTGACCATAGGCAAAGTGAGTAGAGGGGGTGGGATTCAGTCAATTATGTTTAATTTCTTAAGGTGTTATATTAATATAATAATAGTTCTGTAAATGAATTTTTATCACATACTTTAGGATGGGAGAAATAGCATAAGCACATTATAAGAGGCCAGAAGAGAATAATAGTTTGAAAATGTTGTCAAATACCAGAAAATTATTAAATATTAGAGCTAGGATATTGCCAGAAAACATAAAATACTGATGTCTCTAATCTTAGGATAGAGGAAGAAGTTGGAGTTAGGGGATGGGGTTGATCTGTGATTAAACAAAGGAAGAAATGGGGAGAGCCAGGGTAGAGAGAACCTGGCAAGGTTGCCTTCAGTTCTCCCTAGAAGCCCATGAATATGAATCATGTACTCCCCCAGTCTAGGTTCTAAGGACATTGGGGGAGGCCACAGAGTCATAGCGGGGCAAGCCTGGGCATAAACCCAGGGATACTTAGATCTGACTTTCCACCTATGTTCCCATTGCCCCTTTTGCCATAGTTACTCTGAAAAGACTAACACAACCATTTTTCTAGCTCATCCACCTTTAGTTGTCAAATGGGTATATCAAACATGGTTAAATAAACATTCCCGTGCAGTGTTAAGAAATAAATTAAAAAGCTCTTTAAACCCACTCTCTTAAAATACAACAAATATTTTCCTTTGAAACTTGGAAACTATTACCAAAAATAGTTTTGAACTCTGGGTGAAAAGGATCTTTGCTGTATAATTATATGAAAGAACAACAGTATTTTTTTCTCCACCAGGAATTAAAAGCATTTCTAGTAGTCTCACAGAGGGGAGGGATGAGGAATATGATAGTCCCAAATCAGAATGCCAGATGCCTTCCTATTTTCTATTTCCTATGCTTTTGTCATTCAACCCTCCAGTTGTCTTCTGATCTTCACACCAGCTGTTAAAATTTTCAAGCTGTGCAAAGAATTTGGGACACCATATACACTGATCATTTTTCCCCTTCTGTTGATCCTGGTTTCCCCAGGCCAGGGAATCTTCAACAAATTTTCCACTGTGACTCTGACTTTAATGTATGATATACTCTTATATTCATAGCAGGATTTTTACAAAATCAAATAACTTTTCCTGGTAAAATTTCTACTGTGTATTGTGGTGCATGCCTGTAATCCTACCTACTCTGGAGGCTGAGGCAGGGGAAGCATAAATTCCAGGCCAGGTTGGTCAACTTAGTGAGGCATCCTGCCTCAAAATAAAAACCAAAAAGGGCTGGGGATATAGCTTAGTGGTGAAGTGCTTGATGTGGATTCAATCCCCAGTATCACCAAAAAAAAAAAAAAAAAAAAAAAAAGAATAAAAAGATTTCAGTGTCACTAAGTGTGAATGTCCACATGGTCATTCCTAGTCAGTTACGGGTTAGATATTATGATTCAGATAAGATTGTATTTTGTGTTTGTTTTCTTCATTAAGCAATTGAGTTTGTTGAATGTTTATAAATTTAATAGGATAAAATCAGTTCTCAGTTTTATCTAAGTACAGTGGATTTTTATCTAGATATAAGCAGATTAAAGAAAACTATTCAGAATTTATCAATAAAGAACCATAGCACTTTGTGTGTGTGTTTGCATGTGTGGCAGGGGTGGGGGAGATATATGCTGGGGTTTAAACCCAAGGCTTTGCACATACCGAGCAGGCGCGCTACCACTGAGATACACCCCACCCCCTTTTTAAAAAAGTTTTTAAGGCAGCATCTCCCAAGTTTCCCAGGCTGTCCTCGAGCTTGCAGTCCTCCTGCTTCAGCTTCCTGTAACGCTGGGTAACTGGGATTACAGGTGTGTATTACCACTTTGGCTATGAACCATAGCACTTTGTACTGACAGGTTAAAGTAGCTTTAAAAAAAAAAGTTCCTCATTTCCTCAATCCATTGAAATGATATTCCTTTCCCAGGAGTATCTGTTGTGAAATTTATATTGACATCTCTAGAATTGTTTGTTTCTTGGTTTATGGTTTTCTTGTAAGTTGGGTGTAACTGAGTGAATAATCTTTCTTAGGTCTGTTATAGTTGATGTCAAATGTGAATTGTATGATAATATGCATTTTTAAAAATGATATTCCTACCTTAATCTTTCAGGGTTATTCTGTTTATTCAGGGAATACATCATTCACCAGTAAGTTTGTATTTCTGCAGATTTTTTTGTTAAAATTGAAGACAATGTCATTGCTATAGGTAGATAGGAATTTACCCTCAAATGCTTTATTATATTTTATTGTTTCACTTAAAAACTAATATATCAGGGCTGGAGTAGTGGCTTAGTGGTTTGAGCGCTTGCCTGGCATGCACGAGGACCCAGGTTTAAACTCTAGGACCACGTACATTCTAAGTGTCAGAGCAACAAAAGCCACATGATAAACTAAATAAAATTGGTTCTCTCTCTCTCTCTCTCTCTCTCTCTCTTTCTCACTGTTCCTCTCTTTAAAAAAAAATAAAACAATATATCTACATGGGCATACACTATGAATAATGTGTGTGTGTGTGTGTGTTTGCATATACATATACTTTTATATTTTTAATAGTGCTGAGGATTGAACCCAGTACCCTTCACATGCTAGGCAAGTGCTCTACCACTGAGCTGCTGTATCTGTAGCCCTGGCATATATGATATTAATGAAGAGAGAAACTGTCAGTTCTCTATTTCTGTCTAAAAACCAGTTCCAAACTTACTGGCTTAAGAAAATCAACAAATTTATTATTTTTTTTTCTTATACTTCTCTGGATTGGCCAGGCAGTTCTGTAGGTTTGTTCTGATCTTATTCAAGCTTACTCAAATATTGATTTCAGACGATGGCTGGGTAATATAAAATGGCCTAATTCACATATCTGACAGCTGGTGCTGGCTGTTGTCTGGGATTCTTGTTTGTTTTTCACAGGGCCTTTCATCCTCTCTGAGGCAGAGTTATAGCATGCAGTCTCAGGGCAGAACTGCAGGATAGCCAAATCCAGTGCAAAAACAGCTTTTAATCCCCGGCTTGTTTTACATTGGTCAGTGTGACATGAGCCCAAGCAAGTCACAGAGCCAGGCCCAGAGTTGGTATGAAAATGAGTTTATTTTTTATGTTTATTTATTATTTTTAAAGAGAGACAGAGTCAATTTTATTTAGGTTTTCATCTGGTTTTCGTTACTCTGAAACTTCGTTGTGTGTGTGGTGCTAGGGTTTGAACTTGGGTCCTGGTGCATGCCAAGCAAGCATGATACCACTGAGCCATGGCTCCTGCCCTGAGGATGAGTTTAGATGGCATCTTTTGCTGGAAAAAAATCGTAATGACATTTAAGTGAAGTTATTGCTAGAGAAGAGTTATTTTCTTTACTAAAAGTTGTGTTGGGAGAGAAGAAAACAGATCAGAAATAAAGGAGAACTAAGAGGTACTGGTGCCTAGAAGTGAACTCTACATTAAGAAACAATAGCAGAAGAGTGGTGGCTGAGGTAGTAGCAATAGCTGAGCCAGTTAGGTAGCATGTGATACAGTAAAGTAGTTGTAACAGCCGTAATGATACAAAAAGCACTTACATTTGTGTGAGGCTTTATAATTTACAAAATGTTTTCATATTCTTATCACATTCGTACTCAAGGTACTATGTAAAGTAGTCCAGATGATATTAGTTCCCATTTTGCAGTTGATCAAATCAGGATTCAGGAGTTTAATAAACATTTCTGTTGTTATAACACTATCAGATGGAAGAGGATCTAACATTTCTGATAACCAGCCCTGTCTTGTTCGATGAAGAAACTTCATGGAAAGAATAAAATATAAAGCAATCAAAAGAGTTTTGAAATTTTATCCACCAAAATATATTCAAACAAGGAAATTGATGACCTTTTTGTTTGCTTGTTTTAATGGTAATTGATAGAAATCTTCAGTGGGATAGAATTTATTCTCCCCACACTTCTCAACCAATGACTGGAAAATGGGAGGCAAAACTGAAGCACATTGAAGAGCGAGCATCTCACTATGAGAGGAAACCATTGTCCTCCGTGTATAGACCACGATTATCCAAGCCGGAAGAACCACCCTCCATTTGGAAGCTATTTCATCGACAGAGTGAAGCTTTTAATTTTGTTAAAAGCTGTAAAGAGGTAATTGTCTCGTCTTTTTTTTTTTTTTTTTTTAAGAGCAACTCTAATTCAAGATTTCTAAAAATATCTGTTTGTCTCCATTTCAGACTATGTTCTCAAGAGAATTTAATAGCAATCTTAATATCCCATGATACGGGATAAATATCCCTTCAAGTCATTAACCATTAATTTGTCTTAGTAATAAAATATGACATAGTTTAAATGAAGTACGTTAAGCAAGTGGGACCAAGAAGTGCTTGAAACATTCCAGCCTTGTAAAAAGCACGGTGCTCAAACAAATTAATAAACCAAGCAATAGACATACGTTGCACATTCTTTGTTGGGCACCTTCAGAAATATAAAGAAGTATAAGAGAAAAGATAAGATGCATATATTAATCCAAATTAAATGACTAGGACTCTTGGTCATTGATGCTATGTGGAAGCTCACTGTGCTTAAGTTTTGGAAGAGAGACTTTTTTCCCCCTAGCACAAAGAGGCTTATATCTCATCAGAATAGTTTAGGAAATATAAAGAAAACCTTTGTTAATCATTTTGTACGTACCTGAGGTGCAAAAATTAAAACATAGGTTAATTTGAACTTCGATATTCTTTAAAAAAAGATACAGGTATATGTCTGCTGGATTTGTCAGTCATCAGCCTATAAAATTATTTTCATATTATTTTAATAGGATCAAGCAGGTGAGTCCTTCTATGAGTTTTTATTCATGCAAATAAAAATAGACTCAACAGCTACCTTAGCTAAGTGGAAACAAGAACATGTGTATGCATGCCTTTATTAGAAGTGATTCTCCCTGGTAACAGTCATGAAGTTCTAATTAATTCAGTACTCTAGTAACCTTCAAAATAATTCATTCCCATGTAGTTTTTGATATAACTAAAGGATTTATTAATTGATTTTTAGCTCAATCATTTGTAGTGATATTTAGGTAGTTTTGAAATATAACTTTAATTTCATAAACTAAGAAAACTTTCATAGGAAGTTAACTTAGGGTAGTGGAATCAGGAATGGTTTTTTCCTCCTCTTTTAATCTGGATATTCTGTTTCCATCTTGTACAAGTATTATGTTAATGATTAAAAATAAATATAAATAGATTTTGAATGGCATAGATATAGTGACTTGTTTTTAGTAATATAATTGTTCATATTCCAGTTTCTGAAAACTTGAAAGATGAAAATGTTAATGAATATTTAATACCTGCAGTTGAATTTAGATTTGCATTTTTGGAATTTTTTTGAATATTATTATTATTTTTTTTTTTTTTAAAGAGAGTCAATTTTTATTTTGTATTTTCATCTGGTTTTGGTTTTTCCTCCACTTAAGTATTTAGTGCTAGGGATTGAACTCAGGACCTCGTGCATGCCAGGCAAGTACTCTATCGCCTCTCTACCTCTCCACCCATGCTGAATATTATTTTTGATTTTCTATAGAATGTTCACGTATTTGCTTTGGAATGCAAAGTGGGAGACGGACAACGTATTTACCTTGTAACAACTTATGCTCAACTTTGGTTTTATTATAAATCTCGGTAAGTAGTTTCTCAGTAAGTAGTTTGTAACAGAAAACAACACGTTAAGCTGAAGTTACATTTCCTTTATTGGGTTATTTTGGGAAGTTAATTCAGGCTGAATTGGCATTTACAGTTTTTGACCACGTGATTAGTTCTTCCCCCTTCACTATTATATTTGAGTTTGGAGTTCCTTTGTCATAGTAACACTCAATTATTTCACCAGGTATTGGGAAAAGAAAAAATTCTCTCTCTCTCTCTCTCTCTCTCTCTCTCTCTCTCAAACACACACACATGCACACACACAAACACATTGTGTAATCAAAGGGCATTCTGTGAAGTTTCTTTTTTGCAAGCAAATATTGCACTGTACTATTATTACAAATAAATACTTACCTGATTTATTAACAAAGAAGTATCTGCATATCTGAGTGATGAATTCACATATTGTCCAGACCTAAATAATGTTTGGAAAAGGAAAGTTAATTTGTATGGATGCTTTTTACTAACTTTAAATACTTTCGATATAATGTTGCTTAAGTAGCTTCAAATATAAAACTAAATTTACTTATGTTTATATACCTAGGACACCATTTAGAGGTGAATTAAAATTCTTAATGTGACAGATGATTTGCTGAAACTAAATCTCACCTTGCAATATAAATATGATATTGCTTTTTATAAAACTTGTGTGTACGTGCATACATGTGCCCAAGTGTGTGTTTTGAGTTCTTATACTACCTGTCTCATGTTAATACAATCCCCCATCACTTTTCTTTCAATTTACTACAAACTCTTTATTTGTATAGTGTGCCATCTGAATGTCACATAACTTGAATTATCATTTACATTGTAAGTAATCATCCATTTTTATTACCTGTGTCAAAGTCTTTCCTCCTCTCTCAGCAAGAATGTAATTGCAAATGTGAGCATTAGAAACTTTAGTTAAGGCAGGTCATTCAGAATTCTTTATCAGGTTTTAAAATATCTTCCTAATGAAAATATAAAATTTAAAAATTCTCATGAAAAATTTATAGAACTCCAAGATTATGTGATCCTGAGATCCCAGTTGAGAAAAACTAAATTTTTTTCATGATGACACCAAAAACAGAGATGTTACATAATATCAACAGTATAAATAACACCATAAAATTGACCTTATTTTCCAGTTACATAATGTTACAGAGTATAATTGTTACATCTTTTGATGGAAACTTGATACTGTGGGCCATAAACCTATTGTGAGCGTATTCTTTATCATGTTATTTCCCAGGCATAAAAGCATAGTTTACACTGTCCCTGAGATATAAGATCTTGTTTTTTTGGTTATAGGAGATTGAACCTGGGGCGCTTAACCACTGAGTCACACCCCTAGTTCTTTTCATTTTAAGACAGGGTTTTGCTAAGGTACTCAGGGCCTCACTAAATTGCTGAGGCTGGCTTTGAATGTGTGATCCTCCTGCCTCTGTCTCCAGAGTCACTGGGATTACAAGTACGTGCCACTTCGCCTGGATAAGATCAACTCTTAGGATTTGAAACATGTAAGCCAGGTGTAGTGGTGTGCACTTGTATCCCAGAAGCTTGGGAGACTAAGGCAGGAGGAGCGTGAATTAGAGGCTAGCCTGGATAACTTCGTGAGATCCTGTCTCAAAATAAAAAAAAAGAAAGGGCTGGGATGTAGCTCAGTGTGAGCGTTCAATCCCCAGTAAATAAATAAATAAATAAACTGTTTAAGATATAAATAACAATCTTGTCCAATTTAGAAAAAATCTCTTGCACTGCTATGAAGTTATTCCTGAAAATGCTGTATGCAAGCTGTATTTTGATTTGGAATTTAACAAACCTGCCAATCCTGGAGCTGATGGGAAAAAGATGGTTGCATTACTCATAGAGGTAAATGACAGTTTGAAATTTTTCTCCCACTTTCCATTCATCTCTTCATCCACTTATTCATTCACTCAGCAAATCCAGAATCATAGTAGGCTCTGTATTTCTCCTATTTCTTGCTACTCTTTCTTTTGACTTTCATTTTTAAATATCCCTTCTGTGAGGATACCATGAGAAGTTCAATTTATGTCCATATATTTTATTTTATTTATTTTTAAAGGAGAGAGAGAATCAATTTTATTTAGTTTTTCATGTGGCCTTGATTGCTCCGACACTTTGTTGTGTACATTGTGCTGGGGTTTGAACCTGCATTCTTATGCATGTAAGGCAAGTACTGTAACTGATGAGCTCCAGTCCCCATTTGTTTTTGATTTAGCTGTTGACTAGGAAGTAACTAAAAACAGGAATAATATAGGCTTGTGCAGCTAAGTTCTATTAGGATTGTTTACAAAAAACTTTATGACTGGATTGCATCAAATTATATTAATTGTATTGACTATTATTTAGTCTTAGAGTTGGTATTGACATTTATTAACTTTTTTCACTTAGATATTAACTAATTTATAAAAAAACTATAACATTTAAAATATATCCAATTTAAAATATTTTTGATAAAGGATATCTGCTAATTGTGTTGAATATTTACGTTTGATTTTAATTTTTTAAAGCATATGTAAATATTTCAAAATATAGAGATTGTTAGCTTTCTCCTGCTTTGAAGCAAAACAAATATTTGCAAAAATACTCCTTTCCTCCTTAAACCAAAACAAGTCATATTTTTCCTAAAGTAGCCAAAGAACCATTAGAAATAACCTTAATTATTATTAGCTTTTTTTTTTAAGAGAGGGGGATTGTGAGAGAAAGAATCAATTTTTTTAAATTTAATTTTTCATATGGACTTCATTGCTGTGACATTCCATTGTGTACGTGGTGCTGGGGTTCATACAGGAGTCCTCATGAATGCCAAGCAAGCACCATAACTGCCTAGCCACCTCTCCAGATCCCCTTAATTATATTTTAATAATTCATAAGTATTGACTTTTTTCTGGTGTGTGATACACTTCTGTAGTGTAAAGTAGAATTTCCTGTGTAGTTTTTCTATGGCTTACAAAGAAGTAAGATTCAAAGATTTTTCATTGGCACTTAATTGTGGTGATTCTCTTATCAAAGAAGTACAACAGTGTATCAGAAACTAGAAATATCAGGGCTGGAGCGATGGCCCAGCAGTTACAGTGTTTGCCTGGCATGCCTGAGTATGCGGTTCAAACCTCAGCATCAGGTACACAATGAAGTATCCCAGCCATGAAAGCCACGTGAAAAACTAACTAAAGTTGTTTCTCTTTTTCTCTCTCTCTCACTGTCCTTCTCTCTTAAAAAAAAAAAAAAAAGAAAGAAAAGAAAGAAGGACAGTGAGAGAGAGAGAAAGAGAGAAACAATTTTATTTAGTTTTTCATGTGACTTTTACCTCTCTAAGACTTCATTGTGTACGTGGTGGTGCTGGGGTTTGAAATGGTACTTGTGTATGCCGGGCAAGTGACGCAATCAGCAAGCCACCGTTCCAGCCCCAAGTTGATTCTGTTTAAAAAAAAAAAAGAAAGAAAGAAAAGAAACTAGAAATATCCCTAATGAAATCACCACTAGTATAAGTCCTACTTGTAACATAGATTAATAAACATTTATGGAAAACACTTACGTGTTTAAAATTCTTTCCCTACTAATTCATTACATCATCTTATCTAAATAGCCTTGAACAATTAATTTGCTTCAACAAAACTTGGAAAAAGTTATAGAAGTCTTAAATTCAAAATTATATGTTTTCACTTAATGAAAATATATAATTTTACCATGTTGACGGAACAGTTCATGTTAGGATTGTTTCACTTGGTACAATGCTTTTATAAATATATTTAAATTAATTTCATTTATTGGTTACTTTGTATATAATAATTTTATGTCCAGTGAGTTTTATTTTAATTTATTTTGATTCTTTGAGTGAGGAAGCATAAATTAAAATAGGTCTCATCTTTTTTAATATTTTTATTATTGCATTATATTTATACATAATATTGGATTTCATTTTGACATAATCATGTAAGCATGGAATATTATTTGTTCCACTTCAGTCTTCAGTACTTACCCTTTCTCTTGCCTCTTCCCACCCCCTGTTCTCCTTCCTCTACTCTACTGGTCTTCCTTCAATTTATATATAGTTATTTTTAAATTAGTGCTTTATAGGTATGCATAAAGGTGAAATTCACTGTGGTCTATTCATATATGTATGTACATAGCATAATTGGTACATAGCATACATTTTTAATTTAACTGATAGTTTAGCTGGTTAATAGCTAGTTGTAGTATGTCCTGTGCTTCAATGACTTATGTGACAAGTTTTGATAAAGCACTTCTGCCAAACAGAATGAATTCTAGTGCTAGTGCATTTTGTTAGGTAGTATTGTTCAGTCAATCATATATTCTTACCCTCTAGATTTTTATAGCAAAATTAGTTAAATAATGACATATTTTATTTGAAGTTTAACTTATATTACCTGCAGTCACTAAATTTATTCTCTGTAGCTCCAAAATCTGGAATTCTCGTTTATTCATCTATCAAAAACAATTTTAGCCTCTACCAAGTGGTAAGCACTGTGCCTGGGCTCTAGGAGTGCAGTGCTCAGAGACAGTTTCTGACTTCACAAAATTTTTGGTCCAATGGAGAATGGCTTTCCCCAAGATGCACATCAGAGTTTCTTATCATCCCAAGCTTTTGCCCTTTATTATTCTCCCTTACTTGTGTCCTCTAAATAGAACATGGCTGATTCCCTATGCTTGTTTCTCATTATTGAAATCTGTACCTTAAACCTTCCAGAACTTTTTTTTTTTTTGCAGGCTGTAAAATATCCCCCAAGAATTAGTAGAGCCTCAGATTCCTTTCAGCTAAATCCTAAAATGTGTTGAATGTTTTGTTTAATGGTGGGAGAGAAGGTTGGGGGAGTGTTTGCTTGCTTTTTTTGTTTTTATTTTAAGAGAAAGGGACAGTGAGAGAGAAAGAGAGAATCAGTTTTAAGTTTTTCATGTGACTTTCATAGCTCCTACACTTCATTGTGTATGTGGTGCTGGGGTTTGAACCCGGATCCTCGTGCATGACAGGCAAGCACTGCAACTGCTGAGCCACCACTCCAGCCTGTGTTTGCTTGTTTTGACAGCAGTAAAATCATTCCTTCAATGTATAGCATTCCTGCAGACTTCTCCCCTGGTTTTTAGTAAAAATGGGCCACCCCCCAAAAAAATTAGCATAAAATTATAGTTGTGTCAGTACTGTAAAGAGATAGAATATATAGGGGCAGTTTGGTGTCATTGTGGAGATTAATGTAGCCCTCTTTGAGAAAGTGATAATTTACTGAAGAGTCAATTCAGATAGTGTATGGGAGTGTGGTACTCTAATAATGCCAAAATAGTGTTAGTAAGTACAATTTATTGCATAACTATTAGGTATTTAAGTATTTGGCATACACTTTTATGAGTATTTTTGCTATTCTTAAGGATTCTTAAGGTAATTTTACATGATGGTCCTTTTTTTTTAAGAGAAGGTCAGAGAGCGACAGAATCTTTTTTTTTTTTTTCACACATAGCTTTCGTTGCTCTGACACTTGCTTGTGTACCTGGGTGCTAGGGTTTGAACCCGTGTACTTGTGCATGCTGGGCAAGCACTGTAACCACTGAGCCACTGCTCCAGCCCCTACATGATGGTTCTTGACAGCTTCATTTTGCAAATGAGAAAAGATGGCTTGTGAGAAGTGACTTGTCTTAAGGCTGCACAGCCAGTGCTACAGATGCCAGGCACTGTGCTGACTCCTTAAGCTCAATTTCTCCTTGTAAAGCTCCAAATGTTAGGTGCTGCTATTAGTCCCCATTAACAGTTGAGGAATATAAGGTTTAGATTTGATCAGAGTCACAGAGTTGCTTAATGACAGAGCTACTACTTATCTGTCTGATGCCATTTCTTGGGCTCCTACCCAAGTTGCTCCCTCTGCAAAACATGACTGCTATCAATGCCAGTGTCTTCTAATCCCAGATGCTGTTTTCCTGGAGGTGAATTTGGGATCAATATGAACGAAAAAATTTTTAATAGACAATTTTAAGAAATGGAATTAGTGTCTCTTTAGCTCATATTTAAAGAGATGTTTAATAGATTTTTATTATGATTTTAAAGGAGGTTAATGCATACATTGTTTGACTTTTAAGAGGCTTCTTTAATCTTTAGAACCATCAAATTTTGAACATAAATTTAACAATTTTAAATTGATATTTATTTCCATTTATAAATTGGTAATATTGTTATAATATAAATATTCTAAAAGAAAATAAAAATCTTTACTTTTGTAACATTAAAGATATTTGTATCAAGACATTTGCATTGTGCTCATAGAAAAAAATTTAAACAAAAACAAATTATTTACATTTTACTTATGCTTTTAGTACGTTTGTAAAGCCCTTCAAGAGTTATACAATGTATATTGTTCAACTGAAGATGTTTTCAACTTGGATTCTAGCACTGATGAAAAATTTAGCCGTCATTTAATATTTCAACTCCATGATGTGGCATTTAAAGATAATATTCACGTGGGTAAGTCACTGCCTTTCAAAATACTGTGGAGTTGTATTAACAACTCATATTTTCTTATTCCACTTAAAATTTTGTGAGTACTTATCAGTTTTTTATAGTTGTTAACCTATCCTAAAATATTGAAATGTGATTTATTTGCATTTTCAGAATTTTCCCTGAGTTCTAGAACTATCTGTTCCAGGCAGGTGAGCCTATTCAGGGTATCTTTGCATCAGTGCCTCTCTCTCATTACAGATGTTGGGATGGCCACACATGTCCTGGTACTGGTTTGTGTTCAATAGAATTCATTTCCATTTTCTGGATAATCATGAGAGGTCTTTCATTTCAAGTCTTATCTGCAGTGCCTCACCTCTGCATTCCTGACTTTGCTTCAGCCTTGTGTTAGCCTTTGATTTGAGGTTCAGCTCCAAAGTCACATCAAGGATGGCTCGTTTATTGTTCTAGATAAGTTCCAGATAACTGGATAAGGTCTAGATGTATAAGCCTGAAAGTGTGACCAGAGTTTTTGTTCTAGGACTGAGCATTTAGAGATACTGACGCAGGTTTAAAATGAAGTAAATCTACAGGAGAAACAAATAGGCCCAGAGTATGGGAATGGGAACATCAAACAATAAGGTCTGAATAGAAGCCAAACTCCTGAGTGTTTATCAAAACAAGGATAGGACAAACATTCCTAGGTGTAAAAGCAGTCAGTTTTGACTGAACTTTAGGAAACAGGAAAACCATTTCAGTGCTACAAGTGTCTTACAGTTTCACAAGTAGCCAGAGTAAAAGACATGGGTGTAGTCACTAAAGGATGGCCATAAAAGTCGGAACCTAATTGCTGGATCGGGGCAGTGCTAGGTCATGGTAGCCTAGTGTGTCATGTGCACAGCACCTTTATTATCTCCCTGTTTTCTGTTAAGTGCACACTCTTTCTGACTCTCTCTCTCATTCCTTAGATGTTGGATTGTAGAATCTGTCTTTGATCATCTTCTCACTCTAACCTCGCCCTTGATGAATCCACTGTCATGGCTTCTGTTATCATCTGTGTTGACGACCCTCGGATCTCTATCTTTGGCCCAGATTATTCTCCTAGACACCAGACTCATAGAGCCAGCTGCCTTCTAAACATCCCCATGGAGGCACTTCAAACTCAGCATGTCCTACACCAAACTCCTCATCTTCTCAAAACATTCTCCCATGATGTGTGTACCAGTTAGCGGTGTCACCGTCCACCCAGTTGCTACAGGAAAAGTGTTGGTGTCATCTTTGCCCTCTGTATGTCTTTCTACCTGCTCATTTAGTCAGTTAGAGTGAACTGATTGGGCCACTCGTGTACCTCAAACCTTCCAGTGATCATTCGTTGCCTTCAGGGAAGTGTGCAGACGTCTTTGCTTGCAAAGTGGGGCCGTCTGTGCTCCAGCCTCATCTCTCTGTTGTTCTCACTTAGCTTCCACCATGGCCATGTTTTCTCTTGTCCTTGAGGCTTTGCACAGATAGACCTCCAGTTCACCTGGTCTGTTAAGACTCGGTGTAGATCTCAAGTCATCTGAGAAGCTGTTTCTGTAATGTCCCAAACCGTAAAATTTAGATGAGCGTTCTGGGATGCAGAAAGTGTCCAGTGCTAATCATGTCAAAGCATCTACCACTTCCTGAGAAAGTTTCCTGTTTTGTCTTTTCCTCTATTCCACTTAATGTTTCTTCATAGCAGGGACTATTTCTTATTTATTATTGTATTTCCAGAGCTTAACTTATATTAATAGTATTTGTATCAATAATACATACAAGTAATTTAATAGATATTTGCTGAGTGAATGTGTGGATGTTAAGTAGAACGTGAGAGCAGAATCTTGAGCATTGTTATTTCTTCGATTCCTATTTACTCCTCTTAGTCTGTTCTGAGACTTCTAGCCAGAGGCTAGAAATGGACAATCTGCTGCTAGGGAAGAAAGGGAGAGTAGAATTCATCAGGCAACTAGCAATTTTTTCTTTATACGTCTTCTGAAAGTAGATGACGTTCAGGCTGGGTTTTAAATAAAATTGCATTATATAGACAAAGGTAAGAAAGCCATTACTGTCAGGACAGTATAAGCAAAAGTATAAAAATAAGAGTTTGTGGCTATTTGGGAAATAGTGGAGACGCTAGTGTGGTTGAAGTGAGACATAGTCAGACCTGATATATGATGTCATATAAGGCTTTTTGCTCTAAAATTATGAACTGCAAGTCAGATGCTAAGAATAACAAATAGTCCAAATATTCCCTTCAGTGCCCCTCTCTGTGTATCTTCTGGTGAAATTTCAAGTTCCTCTTGTCAGCCTTTCAGAAAGGGGAATTAGGTTAAATGTAAGAGATCATAGAGTTTGATCTATTCAGATATGCTTCTGTGCTAGTACCCCAAGTATCAAATTGATTAATTCTTTTGAATTATTTCCAGCCAGTATGAGTCGCTGTCTAATGAGGAGTGGGGGTGATGTGATTAAAGGGAAGTAGAAAGCAGAGTAGTTTTCTGGGAGTCGGTGTGTTGGTACTCATTTCTGTCATCATATTCTGGCCAGGTTAACCAAGGTCAAAGGCCTAGCTGGCCGCATCAGCACTACTGGTAGCAACTGTTTCTGCAACTTTGCACTCTATTCTCTTATGGCCAAGGGTCAAAGAGATGCAATTTTAAGTTTCTAGGAACATTAACTGTGTCCGTTTATGTTTATATTGCTTTGTTGTCCTTTGATGTCATGATTTATTGTCACTCAGTATTTTCTCATGTCTCTGTGTCACTATATGGATCAAATGCTTTTACTTTCATTTTGAGGTTTAGTGTTTTGTAAGAAATTGGATTTGTTTCTTTGAGTAGTAAAGTAAGCCTGATCTGAAGAAAGAAATCTTGAATTTAGAACACTTGTATCTTACAATTTAAGGATTCAAGCCTTTCTGGTAAATAAAATAATAAAAACCCCAGAGAATTAGTTTTAAAATTGTTTTTTCTTACATTATTGCATTTCTTCAGTATTATTATACATACAAAGCAACTTCATAGCTAAATTATTACTTGATGTTGTGGTATAAATAGTGAATGTGAGTTTTAAACAAGTTGATTGGTTTGCCTAATCAATTTATGGTACAGATAGAATGACTCCACTGTGTAGAGCTCTTAAGACAAATGTCAGAGTATAAAATGTTTTTAATTGCTTTAGTTCTGGACTTTATCTCTGAGGCCATAGTTTGTCCTGTGACTGGTTTGAGGGAGAGGTGGAATTAGCAACCACCTTAGAGCTGTCGAAGTCAGGGCTCTTAGGGCATGCCATAGCAGGTAAAGGAGGAGAATGAGCTTATGAGAAATTGACCGGCTTGCTGACTCCTGGATGCTATGGTAGTTTCTCTCCGTGTTTCTGTGCATTTTCTTAGCAGCACAGTTTCCTCATATAATCATTTCATTCTTTATGATTATAAAGATGGGTCTATTCAGTTTGTATTACGAAAAGCAGTGCTTTTTCAGTGACAGCGTGTTAGACGTGGGCCCATACTAGCAACGAGCGAATGGTTTGTTTACAACTGAAACCAGTCCCATGCCAATGGGAATTGAAAAAGTAAGAGTACACAAAAAGAAGGAAGTAGCAGGAGACATGTCACAGTTTACAGCAGCAACTCAGTTTCAAAACCAAAAGTTAAAAAGAAAATTTAAAAACCTTACTGTGTAAAATTTTCAGGTGTAGATTTGTGTCTGACTATCATAAGTTTAGTTTGTAGAAAAGAAAAATTAGATTAATCACAGTACCTTTTCTCCTTAGGTAACTTTGTGAGAACAGTTTTGCAGCCTGCTTCTCACTTAATTGAAAGTGAAGATGATAGAATTCCAGAGACAATAGGTCATGGATCTTCTCATTTTTCTGAAGCCCAATTAAAACAAGGAATTTCCTGGAACACAATGTCCACAGTTATGGATATGGGAGAGAGGTGGGCATTAAATTCAGAGAGACTGGAGAAACTGGGGTCGGCTGAGCAAAGTGGTCCTGATCTTTCATTTTTAGTTGTAAAGAACAGCAAAGGAGAAAAGCATCTTTTTGTGGATCTAGGTAAGTAGAGCGACAGCTGTCTCTGTTAGACTGCCCTGGGTACTTGGTGAAAGCAATAAGCAGGCACTGACTTGTCTATCCTTAGGTTCTTGCTATCACTGTTGCTCCAAGTGACATTGTGAGTCACCAGCAGAATGTAATCAGTGAGCTCAGGTGCTAAGAATCCTACTTTTCCGTTCAGAGATCTTAGGGAGCCCCTGTGGAATGGAAGCAGGCTGGCTTGAGCGCCAGAGGAGAATGCTACTGCTGGCTGTGCTCTGGTTCCTGTAAAGAGAATCAAATCATTTTTAAAAATTGACACAATGTGAACATGGTACTCATGTGGTAAAGGAAGGCTGGGCATTTCTAGACTGGGAGCTTTCTCATAGTGGCAGGCTTGGTGGTGGCAGGAGCCATTACATCAGCTTTCTTGGCTGTGATCAAACTGATGACTTCTTCAACCCAGCCAAGCTCTTCTTGATTCTGGGCTCTGAACCTGAAAGCCCTGGGATGACAAGCCTGCAGCCTGATACCGGTTTGGGTATGAACAAGCATGTGAGTTCTGAGTAGAGGAGCAGCTTCCAAATGACAAGTTTTGTTTTATTAGCTGAACATTGACTCTGGTTGAACTGGCCTGCAGTAAACTAGGGAAAAATGCAAAATAGGAAGTTGATGGAGGGACAGCAGCACTAGCCAATAAATATACTCTGTTCTACCCCAAAATTGAAATGCACAAACAGAATACCCTAGTTCATCACAGTTCTGTTCTTAAAAGTTAGGTCACAGACAGTGAAGAAATTTCCCTGATAATCTTGAAAGAAATCTCAACAAAACACCCAGATTTATTTGAATACAAAATGAAAGTGGGGAACTCATATCCTAAACTGTCCTTGGAAAAGTTCAGAAATTTAATAGTACATGCTAAAAATTTTTAAAGAGGCTGTTTTGTTTTGTTTTCTTTTGTTTTAAGAGAGAGGGAGAGAGACTCAATTTTTATTTAGTTTTTCATTTGACTTTCATTCCTTGGACACTTTGTTGTGTACATGGTGATGGGGTTTGAACCAACTGTGTACTCATGCATGCCAGGCAAGCACTATAACCGCTGAGCCACCCCTCTAGCTCCTCAAAGAGGCTTTTTAATGAAGTATAACACTATGTAATTTGTGAAAACTACATAATTTGTGAGTGTATGGGCTAATACATTACTACAAAATGAGCGCACCTTGTCACCATTGCACCCCAGACAAGGGGATGGTCAGCAGCTCAGGACCCTCCATGCCTGTCCTAGGCAGTGAGCCTTCTCCTCCCCCAGTGGTAACAGCTCTACCAATAAGGGTTAGTTTTTTTTTTTTTTTTAACTTTTTATAATTCTAATCATGTGTGTTTTTAGCTTCTCTTTTTCACTCTATTAATGATGTCTTTGATGAATAAACTGTTCTTAAATGGTCATAATTCTCTCCTTTATCAGTGTTTTCCTCTGTGATTAAAGTTTCTTCTATCTTGTTAAATCTTTCCTTGTCCCCAAAAATGAAGACATTCTCCTGCTTATCTTCCAGAAGTCTTATCGTGTTAACTTTTTGTATGAAGTTCTGCAGCCTCCTTGGAATGCAGTTTTGCTTACTGGGGATGAGGAGCCAAGATTCATTTTTTCTAATGTGGATATGCAGTTGTCTCAGCACCAGTTGCTGAAGTGACTGTGCTTTTCCGACTGCTCAGCAGTACCAGCCCTGCCTTAATTCAGTGTACAAATATGTTCTGGTCTCTTTCTAGATCCTATTCTTGTTCTGTTATTCTTGTGCTAGCACCACACTGTCTTGATTAATGTAGTTTTGTTGTAAGTGTTCATATCCAGCAAAATAATTCCTCTGACTTTGTTCTTTGAAATTTCTTGGCTATACTTGACCTTTTATCCATCAATTTAAAATTAAGAATCAACTTTTCAATTTGCATAAACACACAGGACCTATTACAGTTTTGATTTGGATTATATTAAACCAAGAGATCAACTTGAGAACTGACATTTTCATAACATGTGTCTTCCAAGTCCATGCACATTATATGTCCTTGCCTTTACTTGTATGTTCTTTCATTTCTCTGGTTAATGATTTATAATTTTCTGAATAGAAATCTTGTACATATTTTCTTAGATTTATTCTACGTATTTGATTTTTCTCTGGGATTATTGCACCACAGATCCTTCCTGTCTTTGTCCACCTTGCATTTGGACAGTTGTTCCAAAACAATCTGGCTTACTGTTTCTGAACATGCATTCTTCCACGTCAACTCAAATTTATCCTTATACATTGAACTTTGTTTACACCTGTATATAGAAGATAATTGTTTCTTCTGGTAATCATATACTAAAATAATTTAATGTTTGCCGACTACGAAACTAATCACAGAAAACATGCATTAATTTTTTAAATTAATTTTTGATATAGGAGTTTATACAAGAAACAGAAATTTCCGATTGTACAAATCATCAAAAATAGGAAAGTGTGTGGCTTTGGAGGTTGCTGAAGACAACAAATTTTTTCCTAAACAGTCAAAAAGCATTTCTGAAGAAAATCAGTATTTCCTCTCTTCCTTGGTCAGCAACGTCAGGTATGTAGTACCAAAATTAAACCATTATATAGTCATGAATAATTGTTAAACAGTGGCACGGTATGTTACTAAGATGTCAGTTGTGTAAGTTCATTCTACTTTAGGAAAAAGTAAGGTTCTCTTCTCCATTAACTGAAAAATAGTAGTAAAAGGTACTTTTTAGCCACTTAGTTTTCTCTTTACATTTTCTATGATTATATTTCATGCCTTTCCCAGATTTTCTGAAATGATTATCACTTCTATGAGGAAAACACTTCTGCTTGTATTGAATTTAAAAGTGCAGTTACATTTTAATGTCTCATTTCCCCACATATACACATACACACTTAGTCTACGTAGCTCCTTCATTCAAATAGTATTTCTTGGATTGAAGGGTAGTTCAGTTAGAGCACTTGCCTAGCATGCTCAAGGTCTTAGGTTTAAGTCCCAGCACTGCTCCCTCACCAGATTTTTTCTTGAGATCATTACTTATATGGTTGTATCAGCTGTTTTTTCCTGTTCAACATTATATCATGAATATTTGCCAAGCTATTGATTTGCCAGTGGTTACTTGTAAATTAAACTTTTTTTTTTCTTTTGGTACCATGGACTGAACCATCAGGGGTACTTAACCATAGAGCTACATCCCCAGGACTTTTTATTTTGAGACAGGGTCTCACTGAGTTGATTAGGACCTCGTTAAGTTACTGAGTCTGGCTTTGAACTTGAGATCCTCCTGCATCAGCCTCCTGAGCTGCTGGGACTACAGGTGTATGCTACTGCACCTGGCTGTGAACAAAACTTAATGCCTGTATAATTTTCCCTTATAGTGACATACTTCATTATTGTTTTCTATTTAAAGAGAGAGAGGGACGGTGAGAGAGAAAGAATCAATTTTATTTAATTTTTCATGTGGTTTTCATTGCTCTGATACTTTGTTGTGTACGTGTTTGAACCCACATCCTTTTGCATGCCAGGCAAGCGCCGTAACCACTGAGCCACCACTCCAGCACCATGCTTTAATTTATTGTCAGATTTATTGTTGGACACTTAGGTTCCTATGTTTTTGTCATTTTTTAAAAGTGTGAAAATCATCTTCATCCATTCTCTGCTTTCTGAGCAGGCAATTTTGTTAATCCAACACATGTGGCTGTGATCAGACCAAATAGCGTTGATTTCTTCTGATTATTTTCCCTTTGCCTTCTGTAATAATTTTTTTTTTTAAGAGAGAGAGGTACAGTGTGTGAGAGAGAGAGAGAGAAAGAGAGAATCAATTTCATTTAGTTTTTCATGTGACTTCATTCCTTGGACACTTTGTTGTGTACATGGTGCTGGGGTTTGAACTTGCGTACTAATGCATGGTAGGCAAGCACCATAACTGCTGATCCACTGCTCCAGCCCCAGTAATTTTTTTTTTTTAAGAGAGAGAAAGCAAAGAATCAACTTTATTCATTTTTTCGTATGGTCTTTGTTTCTCTGACACTTAGTTGTGTATGTGGTGCTGGGATTTGAACCTGGGTCCTTGTGCATGGCCGGCAAGCACTCCAACTGCTGAGCCACACTCCAGACCTGTAAATAATTTTTTAAGGAAACAAATTCCATGGAAATTAATCTTAAGAATAAGTACTTAAAATACATTGCTGTAGGGAAAGTCATATCACAATATACAGTTAACAGCTATTACATGGGAGGGTGAAAAGATGGATTTTTTTTTCATTTATTTTCTATTCTTTGGTATTCCTTTACTAACATCTCAAAAGTAAAGTCAAAATCTTAGTTTCCTTTCTTTTAAAGTGAAAACAGTATTAACATTTATCTTAATGGAATTGTTGAGACAGTTAAATTAAATCTGTACACAAAACATTTTCAACAGTTCCCAGCATGTGGAATCTGCTCAGAAGCGTTAAGTTGATGGTAGTAGCAGTGCGTACCGTTCTGGAAGTAGTACAGTGTTATGAAAGTTCTCTGGTTCTTGCTGCATTGTGAGAAGTAATCTTACGGAAGTGGAGGATTCTTCTCCTGAATCAGATTACCTGAATTATGTTTTATGTATCCAAGTAAATACAAAATATTATAATTACAGAAGTAAAGGCTACCTTCTTTATGATTATGAATATACCTTTTCATTCAGTTATTTTAAATTAGTTTTCCCCTTCGCTTTCAACCCTCTTTTTGTGTTCATTTCTTCCTATTATTCACCCTTTTAAGTATTACACCAACAATTTTAAAAAAAATCGTACTTTAGGTTATTGCTTTAGCTATCCCAGAACTCTTAGATTTACTCTGTAATTGAGGGAAGCATTTTTATTTTATTTTATTTTTTTAAAGAGAGGGGGACTGTGAGAGAGAAAGAGAGAACCAATTTTATTTTTTATTTAGTTTTTCATATGGCTTTTGTTACTCCGACACTTTGTTGTATATGTGGTGCTGGCGTTCAAACCTGTGTACTTGTGCATGCCAGACAAGCGCTGTAACCACCAAGCCACTGCTGTGGCCTTTAGGGAAGAATTTTTAAATGATCACCAATCAACACTTTAAAACACGTTGTTTAATCGGCAAATCACAATCTCATAAGGTAGGATTAGCTTTTTTTCCAGGCAAATGTGGAATAAAAATAGAATTATTTGAGTTCAGTTTCCTCTGTAAAATCATGCCCCTTTAATTCTAATAAAATATGTTGTTTCTTTTACATATATTCTCCAGATTCTCAGAGACTTTACGAATTCTTACATGTGACACATCTCAGAATAAACGAAAACAAGCTGAGTATTTGAATAGTACCATCACTTCAGGTAATTTTAAGAAAACAATATCCTACCAGAGTTTAAGGATATAAAGTCTTTTTTGCCTTTAAAATTTTAAGTTTTAAGTATTCATATCCACTGACCATTTAAAACTACCTCTAGGTTTGTACCCCAAATGGGAAAAAATGTTTATTAAAATACTATTCACTAATTTTCATTCTATAGTATTTCTTTAAAAAGTAAAAGAAATATACGTTGTTTATATAAAATAAACATATCAAAATAAAAGCTACAGGTTTCTCCCACTCTCTTTCCACAAAGACAGGTAACCACCACAGTACTGTTTCTACTTACCCTGCAAAGCTTTTCCTGCATTCCAATACAGAGAGAGCTCGCTTTTTAGTGCTTACAGAGTGTTCTGATTCTTATCATAATTTACCCCTTTCTATACTAAAGAAAATATAGATTTTTTTCTAAGCTTTCTTACATAAATTTTTCAGTAAACATTTTTATTCAGATATTTTAATATATTTATAATAATGAAAAACTGAAAACAACCTAAATGTACAATGAAGTTGGATTGGTTACATACTGTGAAATAATCATAAATTTAGATTTGTAAGACATATAAAATGGAAGACAACAAATTATGATAGAGAAAAAAGCAGGCTCTAATATTATATGTATGGTTTTCTTATAAACTTTTTTAAAATAAAATTTTTATATGTTTGATTCTTCTGATTGTAACATGTACATTGACTTGGAGTCTCTTTCCCTCATTTCTAGACTAGTATGTTTTCCATATATATAAAACAGTAGCTTACTATTTACTCTCCTGAGAAGACAAATAATACTTATGCATTTAATTCTGGAAAATGCACAATCATATATATATGTATGTGTGTATGTATATGTGTGTGTGTGTGTGTGTGTGTGTGTGTGTGTGTGTGTGTATATGTGTGTGGACATTTGTATCTGTTGGGGAATATAGAAGAGACAAGAGACTGGCGTGGGAGTGATGTGGGGGTGATTCTGGATTTGGATTGGGGCCTATCATTGTTACTACAGAAGCATTAATGATTGTACAACAACACAACTCCTCAATAAAATTAAAACATATATGTATATATAACATAGAAGTGAAAGACTAAGAAAACTAGACTTGTCTGTCTTTGTAAATTAAATGAGATTGTAAATAGAACATGGTAAATGATTACATTGGATCTTTAGATAACCAAGTAAGGTTGACTCATCAGTGCCCTCTAGTTAGACACACAGGGTATACACCTGTACCCAGCAAGTTGAGTTTATTATTTCTTGAAGCAATGGTAAGGGGGGTTAGACAGGATGATTCTGCAGTGCTTCTTGCCACAGCAGCCCCCAAATCTTGTCCCCCAAATTCCTGTCTCAGTACAAACTAAGGATGAGGTTTATGAAGCTTTTCTGAGATGGAAGGGCTGCTGTGACAGCTTCTGATACCAGAACAGGATTCTGTTCACAGCAGTGGTTCATGGAGCAAGAGGCTCTTGTTAAAGTTAGGTGGAAAAGCTACTTCCACTGTCAGGGTATTTCCTAATTTCAGTTCAAGGAATTTTAAAAGGTCTAGCCTTGTTTGGAAGTGACTGTACAGAAGAGGGTAATTCGCTCAGAATAGATTGGCTATTGCAGCAGCAGCTAACGTCCATCTCCTCTCACACTACTGCTGTCATCCGGGTTCTTCCCGTCTCCAGTTCTTTGGAAGTTTATGGTCAGGGGAGTCTTAGTCACTTACTTATTTTGATTCTCTTGTGTGCTGTGTGCACTGGAGTAGAGATTTCTGAAATGCAGTTTATTTCATCTTGTCTTTTATGTTTGAGTTATTTTTAATATTTTACTGTAAATATTTTGTAATCTTTTACTTGTAGTGAAATGGATCACCATGTTATTTCCTAATACAAAGCAAGATATGTGGGAAGAAAATGTACAGTTCTTTGATTAAAATTATTTCCCACTAATCGGAACTTTGAGGGTTTTAGGGAAAAAAATAAATACATAATGATCTACAAAAAACGGATTTACAGAATCTGGGCATGAATTACGTGGTTTTGGAGAATATGGGTTTGTTTTAATTGGACATTGTCAGGAGTAATTAACTCCTTATCTTAATAGGTCTCATTTATATGGAAGGCAGAAAAGAGGGAGATGGAAGCTGCAGTTGGTCAAGCAATAGTATTTATGTTGGCCAGGATGTGTTTGGTTATTTTTGTGGTTTGGAAAATGTTCACTTTTTGTCTGTGTTCAGAAGTGATTACAGAAAGGGCATATTTTTGTCTTGACTTGTCATGACTACAGAGTGGCCTTATCTGAAGATGAAATTCTGTGAAGTCATTTATGTTCAACAGAACCCCAGGGCCATGGTACAGAGCCAGGCCAGCTCACAGCAGCTTAGCTGACAGAACTAGGTGAGCCCCTGGATGTGAAGGACTGCTTTTCTTTTTGACACAATGAAGAAGCCAGTTACCATTAATTGTCTGAAAATTAGTTAACGTTTGACCTAAATGAGTTTGAATTTTACCTGATTTCTTGTAGGGAGCAAGAATCTAGGAACTGACCAAAGGGCAAATTGCAAAAAGAGAAAGAAAAAAAAAAAAAACCCTAACAGGTTGCAAAAGCCCATAATTGTACTAAATGACAATTTAATCAAAGTTTAACTTCTCAACTTTTAGCTATTTTCATTTATAAATAACTCTTCTCTCTGTTGCAGTAGAAACCATTGAAGGTTTTCAGTGTTCACCCTACCCTGAAGTTGATCGTTTTGTTCTGTCTTTGGTGAATAAAAATGACATTAAAGGAGGTAAAGTTCATCTTATTCTTTATTGTCGTATGATGGAGTAATTGTACCTTTAGAAACATTCTTTGCATTTTAGGAATTCGGCGTTGGAGCTACTTTTTCCCAGAAGAATTATTGGTTTATGATATTAGCAAGTATCGCTGGTGTGAAAACATTGGACGAGCCCATAAGAGTAATAATATCATGTGAGTAATATTTTTATTAATGGATTTTTTTGTATTTAACTGAGGGTATATCTTAAAAGTTTATAACTTAAAGTTGCAAATATAAAATTTATTTTGTTTTTGTGATAAATTAAGCTGTAATTAAATTTGTATTGTATTTAATGTTTTATCATATTTTATTTGAATATCTTCATTATTACATTGCTTATAGCATATATCAGCTTTATTCATGCTTTATCTGATAAAACAACC